>JASGAU010407008.1:39446-53884 GCA_030220045.1 Australoheros facetus
AAGGTTACAAAGAATTGAGCAACTGACAGAATCTAAATACGTACAGGAAACTCAGATTCACCTGTGTTTTGTTGCGGTAGCAGATGTAGGAACACAAATCCAGCTGTGCACTGAAATCCAGGGGCCCTGCAGTTGCGCTGGCGCTTGACGCAGCACGCAGGGATGGAGCGGCAAACTGCTGTTTTTCTTCCCTAATTAACTATTTTTCTTGCTATTTCATATGTGGACCTTTAAGATTAATCAGTCAAGTTTTGCTTTAGCAGATTGTTAGATTAGAAATAAAATAAACTCAGTGGGGAAAACTGCTTTTTTTTTTTTATTCTACTTGAACTGTGCTTCTGGCATCGTGGTGGGATTTAATGGCAGATGGTTGCAGATCCTGGTACAGCAAATAAAACCGCATACTACACACTATAAATCTGTACATCCTAGACTGAGAAAAACTCTCCACAGGATACAAGCAGTGCGTCGGGGAGATTCCTGTGATTCATTGTGATTGTCACAACCTCTGAGATAACCACTTATAATGCATGGTAATGACTTCTTCTTAATTCCACCCTCTTCCAAGAACACTGCAGGGCCACCAGGTGTGGCAGACCAGTGCATGCCCCTGGCCTACTGGCCTGAATGTATTAGCATGCCCCCAGGAACGCTGCAGGACTGTGTCGCCATTTTGGCATAGCATACAGTAAGACCTCATTACTGCAACTTCCATATTCATCACTCGATGCGCACTGTGACAAAAAGCAATTATCCCACACACAGTCACAGATAAAAGGAATACTGGGCATCTCATAGAGAAAGCTTGGAAAAATCTTTTGGCATATTAGCCACTGAGCTATGCACAGTCGTTCTTTATACATCCATGAACATTAGACTGATTGACTGGTTTCACAAAAACTAGACCTGGCACTGCTTCTATATATAATAATCCCACAGGACAACTCCAAAAGCATAAAGATATATACTCCCAAGAGCATCTCCAAATTTGAAGAAAGTATATAAGTAGGTACATTAAAAGACATCTTCAATCCAAATCTGTGATCTGTGTAAAAGATGCAGCTTCCAACGAACTTTCAAAAACTTTCAAAACTTCTTTTGATTCATATCTAGAGGGTTTGAATGTTGTTTATGTCAAAAGGGCGTGAACGATAAACAGCTTCAAAATGAAAGTAGTGCAGATGTCTGAGAAATTACCGTCTCCTACAGGAACAGGACTTTCTAGCAAGAAAACACTACAGCTTATCCTGCTCAACTAATGGGCCATCCCATTTAAATGTCACACACCAAAGGCTTCTATTGCTTGTAAGTGGCAACAGAACCGTTGCTGTCACTATTGCCCGAGCAACAGAGGATTTTTAAGACCAATATTTGGTAATTTGAAAATCTGTTATATCGATTAATATTTTTGCTTGTTTCAGAAATATGAAGCATGAGAAGATTTGTTATGTGTAATTTTTTTTATTTGGCAGTTAAGCTCCACAGCACTGCAGTCAGGTTGAAGTCTGGTCTGACTGAGTCATCCTGACTCTTTTCTTTTTCAGCCATTCTGTTGTAGATTTGCTGCTGTGCTTGGGATCATTGTCCTTATTGTCCTATTTCATGACCCATTTTAGTCCAAGCTTTTACTGTCAGACAGATGGCCTCACATTTGACTCTAGAATATTTTGGCATACAGAGGAGTTCATGGTCTCAGTGACTCAATGACTGCAAGTTGCCCAGGTCCTGTAGCTGCAAAACAATCATCACCCCTCCATCAATGTGCTTGAGAGTTGACATGAGGTGTTTGTGCTGTGTTTGGTTTTCACCAAATATGACGCTGTCCAATAGATGACTACTTTGGTCTCATCTGTCTGAAGGAAACTGCTCCAGATAACTTGTGGTTTGTTGAGATGCAACTTTGCATGCCAGGTTCCACCTCAGAGTGACCAGGAGCTCAGTGATGCCCTGGTCCAGATCTGGGAGGAGATCCTCCAGGACACCATCCATCGTCGCATTAGGAGCATGCCCTGATGTTGTCAAGCATGCACAGAAGCACGTGGGGGGGTCATACAAACTACTGAGTACAATTTTGAGTTACTGCAATCAAATTTTAGCATAATGGACTAGCCTGCTGCATCATTTCTCACTTTCATTTCCAGGGTTTCTTTGAATTCAGCCCTCTGTAGGTTGACCATTTTAATTTCCATCAAACGATGATGTGATGATGTGAGTTGATGTGTTTTCAAAGTGTTTCTTTAATTTTTCCCATCCTTTTTTTTCAAAGTGACATGACCTCTGGTTTATGTGTCTCCACTATAACTGTTGTTGTTGTCTTTTCATCTTCTCACAGCCAAAAATACCAAGGTTGTTCTCTCCATCAGAAGTCACTATATAAGCAGAAGTAAATGAGGAAGACTGACAGGAAGCGGTTGCACCACAAAATTAAAATATAACACATGTAGCAGTGACAGTGTCTCATGTGGATATGAGCTCCTACCAAGAAATGTTATTGAATGACCACACGTCAACCAGCAAATTATGAGATGTCGAGTATTTAGACACTTTAGCCAGTCTCTCTGCAAAACTACGGTCCGATTTGACTGATGACCCATCTGGCTTACCACAGCCCAACTCATCAGTGAACAGACACTAATTTAGAACTGAGACAGTAATTGGTTAATGGAGAAAAAAATCAATATGGACAATTTAGAGGGACTTAAGAAACAAGAGTATAAAAGTACGTGTTTTTTGCCCTTTGAGTTCTGATTTGATTGCAGTTTGCTGTGGGGTCTGTTATATTTTTCTTTTGCGAAATGATCAGCAGTGTCACTGCACAATTACCCCACTGCATTGTCTCACACCCTGAGGCACCTGACCTCTCTTTCTATTCTTAATGCTAGCTGGCAAGGGCATTGAGTCATTTATTTATTTATTGTCACAAGCAGCAACAGATCCCACTCCAGTGGCATTTTAGATGCATCTCTGAAGGAAAAGGGGATAAAAGAGACAAGCGAATTCAACCAAAGGCCTGCAGCATCCGCCTGTGTTGCTGCTGCTGTCTCACTTCTGACCGGCATCTGACGGCCGTGTGTGCAAATAGGCAGCAAAGAAAAGAGAAGTACAGCTAGGGGTTGTGAACTTTCCCTCTCTGTTTTTTGAGTGCCAGAATGTTCCCCCTCCCATGAATACCAAGGGCAACCTGCCTCCATTATTCATAACCCAGCTGTTTTAAGGTGCCCATATTTACACTTATATTGCAGAACCAGCAAGTGGCTTTTCCTTTTTAATATTGTGGCTGCCAGCCCTCTCTGACTTCTGCAGCTGAAGGATCAGCCAGAGTTGCTCTGGGGCAAAAAGTGCGCACTGATGGGTGGTGGGCTAGCGAATTTATAAACAAGATCTAGTAATATGATATTTGCCATGTGAATTATTGAACACAGTTTTATGATGCTTTTGAGACTCCGTGAGAATTTCATTATAATTTGATTATAAGGCAGCTATAGTTCCTGAGGATGTCGACTTGATTAGGTTATTCATATGGCTTAAACAGCGGCTCTGTGCCTGGCTTAGGGATGTCTGAGGAATAATGAACAGCAGATTTTACCAGGGCAAAAAATCTCAATCCAGTATACAACCGCAGTGATCAACAGTCATTACATGGCCATCGGCCAGCAGCCGAGGCGAATGAATAACACATGAATCCCTGTTGATGAAACATTGGAGAGTAGTTACCAGTACCCAGCTGTCTCATTGAGATAGTATTCTTGGCCAAGTGGAGCAGAGCTGGTCGGAATACAAGCCAAGCAGGTGGTATGTAGGCCTCATGACACCACAGGGGCAACTGCTAACAGGTTTGAAAATGACCTGATCCAGCAAGCACAGGCAGATTGTTTTAGTGCGGATGTTTCTAGAATAATCCCTCACAAGGACAGCAGAAGTTTTCTGGTGTCTCTTACACAGACTGAGCTGGCCGATCACAGATATGAGTCTGATATGTTCTCACTAGACGACTCTAGTAGATACTGTTGCAGAGCTGTCCCCGATGGCTAAAAAAAATCTATGGCCGGGGACTGAAGTTTGAGCTGGTTGATCCTCCACACCAGTCAGCCTGTCCGTGACTTCGGTTATACTCCCCAATCCTGTTTAAACCCTTGTGGGATTCGAGATGAGAACACCATCAAGAGGGGGAGGCAGGATGAAGTTACGGAACGAGACACATATCTTATTTATTGTATGTGGTCAGACTGCACAGGAGGTTTGAGCTTAGCTGGAAATAGCCAGGCGTTGCTGTTGTTTTTCATCATTTTCCAACCGAGACACCTTCAGCTGACATCTTCTGAGACACTGCAAACACATTTTTAAATGAATTATACACCTATAACACAGTGAAGGCTCTCTGAACATCCCCTGCTCCTTGTCAAAGTACTTCTATATATGTTATATCAAAGAAAACATTTTGTAAGTTAAATGTTTGCAATGCAGAGGTAATGCACTAACATGCAAGACAACCTTTATAATCAGAGGCTTTGTTTACTCAGTAATTATTTTAACATGCATTTTTTTAATCATCACATTTCTCTAGTTATATAATAGGCCTGCAGACACTAGACTACTATCTATTTATTAATAAGCTTTAACTCACTGCTGCAGACTTTACAGATCATTAAAATGTTTCAAATTCATTTGTTATAATAACCAACATTTTGTCACTGACCTGTGAAATCTACGCATCTCCAAAACATCTACTTTTTTATGAGCTTAGCATTTTTCATCTAATCTAATTAGTTTATTCGTTATTTATTAACTCAGTAGAAGTATAAGCCATACAAAAAAAATGTTTAAATGACCTGATTTAAAACCACTTTACTGGATACTTTACCTGTTACTGAACAAAAATCTTGATGCTATTGCTGGATTAAAAAGCATTAGTAAATTTCTTATTTAGTATTTAATTAATTCACGACTTAGTGTGTAATTTTCATTTTAAAATTATATCCACAAATTCATTTCTTACACACATGATGCCAAAACCCTCCTTCTTCACTTTTTTTTTGCAAAGAGGGAACTGCTAATAGAACTCGTATGTGACAGAGAGTAGATGGCTGTGCATCAACATGTCTGCGCAGGTAAAACCAAGACATTGATTGATCAGTGGTAAATGGGTCATGGCTGCTCACAGGGAGGAGCAGAAGCACACAAAAATGCAGAGGTGGGGAACAAAAGAGGAGGGCAGGGGGGGCGGGGGGGTGGTTGGGGTGTAGAAAAGTGTGGTGCATCATTTGCATGACTGTGCCTTAAGTTTTGTTGTTCTAAATGTTGTTGTCAGTGTTGTGAGTCACAGGAGAGCGGCAGAGGTGATGATGTCCCAGAGACTGTCTGGCATGTAGGGCAGCAGCTGCCTCATTTCTGACCCGTTCCACATTTTTGCGCATCGTTGTGAAGGAGATGTCATCTGAGCAGAAACCTATCTGACAGCTGAGAGTGAAATGAGGTGAGAAATCAAAGTCACATTCTATTTAGGAATGTCTCCGTGGTGCCTATCTGCAGGCTGAGATCACCAACAGGCTCCCTGTCTCCCCCCACCCCGCTCTTTCCCCTACTTCTCCTCCCACCCTCTCTCTCTGCCTCTTTCCCTGTGGTTCCACTCAGGAACCACTCTTCATGTCATTCCTCAGTGCAAAAGAAGGCACCTTAATATTGGTGCTCAACATAGATATTTACAGAAATACTTTTTTAAAATTCTAAATATTAATGAAACACAATATTTCATCAATGCATTAAAAAAAAAAGGTTGCAGGACACTACAGTAAATAGAGTGGCATTTTAAGCTGTCAGTGATAGATAGGTTCCATATTTAACACAGGCAATGACCTTTGCCTATATTTAGGTGACAGGCTTAAACAGCAACAAACACACACACATTATTATTATTATTTAAATTCCTTCACAATGATAGTTTTTAAAAAGCATTTTAGCCCAAGCTTGTTTACTTTTAACACGATTTTCCCCTTGAGAAACTGGCATGTAAACACTTTACAGTTTTACCTCACAACCACTAGGAAAGTAGCCCGTTACTGGGCGGGGAAACAAGGAGGATGGATGACTCCTTTCACAGTCTGTCTATTAGTTTTCATTAGGCGGCCCAGGGAAACCTGGAGATTTATAGGGCACATTTGCTTTAAATTTAGCCCTGCAGGGTTTCACCTGATTGCTGCATGGGGCAGACAATGATCAGCTACCATCCGTCTCAACACTCTGTTTCCATTTCCATAAATTCTCCCTGTCTGTGCAAGAACAGAAGCCTGTCATAGTCTACAATGTCACAGAGAAGACATCCGCCCCAGCTGGACTTCTAGTTGCTCCGATCCCGCTTATTCTACCGGGGCTTATTGTGGATCACTGCTGACAGATCCACACCTCGAGTTGTTCAGGTCTGAAGACATGTCAGTCACCACTGTTCAGGGACATTTTATTATGAAACAAATATGACTGTTTATTATTTCTCCTTCTTTTAGTGGAGACAAATTGTCTGGCATAAATGTTGCAAGCCACTGATTTGCTAGATGACCCCCCCAAAGCTGGCAGGTCAATCAAAGATGTTTTTCACAAAGAAAAAAGTGTGATTTTCACCGAATGAAAATAATCAGACCAGTCATCATGTTACACAGGGACATATCACACTTTATTCCAAGCACCACTGATGTGGATTGCCCATTATTCACCAGACAGTGAGGTCAAATAGAGGCGAGAAACTTTTGAAATAGTTTGATTAGATTTTTCTTCTTTGAATTGACCGCTTAACTCATCTTCATTTATATTTGTTGCGCCTTTTCTTTTCCGACTTTGAGTAATCATTCTTTGATTGTTATTCCAAACTCCTCTCAGAGACGGTGCGATCACCACATTTTTTTGCAAAGCAATGTCATACACTGGGCCCTGTGATTAATCTGAACTGGCACAGTGGTATAGGATTTCCTCCCCACAGCGGGATCAATATCTTTTTCCTCAGCTGGGTAAAGTCTAGGATTTCATTAACCCATTTACAAAGACTTGACCATCCTCTGTGAGTTATTACGGAAGGGGAAGAAGGCCAAACGCATTCTTTAGCCAAGATGACGTCCTCTGAGGTTGGCAGTTTTTCCTCATTCTGTTAGCCCGCAGAATAGAAATGATGATGAAGATTATTTATATGCAATTCGATCAATGGTAGATAAATCCCTGTGTTTAGCTAATCAATAATGCTGTGATCCATCAATTGTATTTCACTATTCTTGTCAGAGACGCGCTTCTCCTTTAAACAATATTTTGTATTCACTGCGCTGGTCATGAATAAATGTTTTGCTTAGAAATTCCAAACCTCCCTTTTGGTGGGCAGCCATGTTACTTCAGACCTCGCCCATGTTTAATTCATCATTCTTCCATCCAGACAGCCAAACTTAAAAGCAGCAGACCTGATGTATTTGATCCCTCTGTTGTTTTGATGAGATCACTCACACTCCAAAGCATGTTTTCCACCTCTCTGTCTGCTGTTTCATTCAACCCTGATGACTGAGCTCCATCTGTTTCCACAACATTAGGCTACAATGCATTAGCATTGTGAAGGGGAGGGGTCTATCAATTCGATCCCAACAGCCTGGTGGAGGCTGTGAAAGAGGCAGGTTGCAGCCACCATCGTGTGCATCTGAATGGCCCTTCCTGTGAGTAGGTCCTTCCAGTGAGCTGCTTCTTACTGCCTGTTCTCATGGCGAGCAGCTCTCCTTCTCTGCCTGATTGTTACTCCCGTGGAGCTGAACCGCCTGCTGTTACAGGGCCTGAGGGACAGCCTGCCTCGTCCATAAAAAAAAAAAGGAAAAGAAAACAAGAGGAGGAGTGAAAATCAATTCCTCATTAAACTAATTTGTAAAGGCTGCATCAAAAGGTGTTCAACATTTGCTTTGGCACAGCTGTCAGTTTGATGCGACCTTGAGTACGCAATGCATTGCCTGACAAATAGCGTGCACGCCTGTCGACGAAGAAGGTGTTACTTTTGTCTTACTCGTGATTGATAGTTGGGTCATTGCTCCCTTCACTTTCTAACATGAAGAAACAACAGCCCAGTGACGCTCAAATCAGAAGCTAAATCAATACGAGGGTGCGTGTCCGTTTTTTTTGTGTGTGCCTGCTTGTCTGATGCTAAAGTTTGGATATTTGCAAGTGTGACAGAAAGTCAAAGAGCAAATAAGAAAGAAGAAGTTGGTGGGGAAAGAAACAGTCAGAAGGAGAAGTAGGAGAAACTCTGATGCCCTGTCACAGACCAAAGGAGGGAATGTCATCTTCTCCACGTCCTCTCTTGGCAGAAGAGTGGAATTACCCTTCTTTATGTGCTCATACATCTTTTCTTTTACAGATGACCAGCTTTCCCCTTTGGAATTGACACCCACAATTTATACTCATTTCATTTCTCTCCACAGGCCATACAAGGGCTCCTCACTGAGGTGTACCTGCCACGGCTATCAATAGAGTGAGTCGTCATGGGCTAGCTAATGCAGCCCACTCCCACTGAGGTAATCCTTCAGAGGCATCCCACGGCCTGAGAGAAATGTCAAAGCGCTGCTGTGAGGATCAGTCTAAACTTGCATACAGAGAGAGAGATATATCTTATTTAAGCCTGATTTAATTTGGGCCACTTGGCAATGGTGAGGGAAAGTGTGGTGTGTAGAAAGGAGGGTGGGAGCTGGGGATGCAAGAAGTCTGTCTTTATTTAGAGAAACTGGCGTTGGTACAACACAGGCCAGATGCACAGCAAACTGAACCGACAGATGTAGCGGTCACAGATATTTCTCTGCTCAGATTACCACCTGTACTAGTTCGACCATATGAATATTTAGTGAATGCTGAAGTGCCTTCTTTAGTACGCCATCCACAAACAGCTATATTCTGCCGCACTGGATAGCTGGCACAATTTGAAAGCGTAACATTGATAATTCATTTTGCTCAGAGAGAGGGAGAGGCTCAAAACTTATTAATAAAACTTCGTGAAACATTTCGTTTCGCAGTTGTCTTTGCCTCCCTGCTGGGACCACTCAGAGGGGTTCCACTGGCTAAAATGGGTTTATGTAAAGTCTTCTAGCAAGTGCCATGAATGGCTAACAGACATTACAAGTTATATTAATCAGAACAAATTTATTTTATTTATTCTTTTAGTTGTTTTATTTATGTTTACTTGTGATCAATCTGAAAATTAACCTGCA
The DNA here is from genome assembly GCA_030220045.1 of Australoheros facetus. Taxonomy (NCBI): domain Eukaryota; kingdom Metazoa; phylum Chordata; class Actinopteri; order Cichliformes; family Cichlidae; genus Australoheros; species Australoheros facetus. The sequence continues at coordinate 48,659 of JASGAU010407008.1, forward strand.
GAAACTTTAACATGTGGTTCTCAATTTGTGAGTGCACACAACTCTTATTAGTGATGCATACATGGAAGTACATCAGTGACCATCTGCCAAAAACTACAAAGTTGACTTGCTTCTGTGTGTTATCAGTAAATCAAAACCCTGCAAACATTGGGCACTGTAAATAGAAGGCCCTAAAGAGGCTGGTGCTCAGCAGCTGGCTCACTAATCTCAAATGTTGTAGTATGCTGTGAATGCCCCAAGATGAATGCTCACAGTATGTAAATAGCTACAGTATATCGAATACTGCATATGACAATCAAAACTTGGACTGAGCAAAAAAAGGAGAAACAATTGATATCCAATCGATTCGTTTTCTTTGTGGACAGGCTGTGATCAGCTGACCTGTGCTGGTTCTGTGGTCCCGCCCTTTGTGGATCTAGACAACTACATTCTACTTATACTTCTATTTATACTAATCAAAACAAAAAATGCAAGTTTTATAATGTGAAATACATTTTCAATATTTGTTTTAAATCCAGTTCTCACCACATCCTTTTAATTACTTGGAATACTCAAACATATTCTGCAAGTAGCTTTCAGTTCTGGTTGATTGGTTTTAGTCATTGACAGGATTGGTAATTTGTTTACACAAATGAAATTGTACACCTCACAATTGGTTCAGTTTACTGTATTCTGAAGCCAGTAGTCTCAGAACACAAAAAAAACAAGAGTAGTGTTGGAATATTCATGGTATATGCCACATATATATCTTACATACATTTACTTCCCTGAGAAATTTGTCTTTGATTGGAAGAATAACATAGATGATTAAAAATACAGAAGCTTATAATGTTCCGTGTCATCATGAACTTTGTGTTCTGACTGTACAATGAACCACACTGATGAAGACTACACAATGAAAGAAATGGAGACTTCGAGGTCACCCTGTTGTTGAATTTCTCTGTTTTCCACATTCTGTTTCATAAATGATGTAATCATGACTGATAAGCTGTGACTATATGAAACTGTAAGTTGAATTAGAATATGCCAGTACTTCGTGCCATCTCACACGGGCATGGCATGCAGTCTGACCCAGATATCTGTAAACTGTTTGAAATGGCTTTATTAAATTTAATAATTGGACTCCTTGTTCCTGTTTGGTGTCATTCCTGTTCATAAACGAACACGCAGAAACCTAAAGGCTTAAGCAACAGCACACACACTTATTATTTAAATTCCTTCAGTATGCACAACACTGTCATCAGTGCCACCATGCCACGTTCTGCTGTAATTGACTGAGGTCAGGATATTGTCATGCTGGTTGCTGGGAAGCGTGTCCAAGCTGTTGCCCCAGCCTTGCATGTCCATGCCCCAGCCTTGCATGTCCATGAGAGCACCATCTCTGATCTTGATGGAAATCTGACCGGAGAGCAGTACCAAGATAAGATGCTCCAACCTGTACTTGTGTCATTCTTGTGGCAGCGCCCCACACTACCAGAGTAGAGCAGGCCTTTTGGATCAGGCGCATATCCAGATACTTCCTTGTAGCATTCATTCCTGATATGTGTCCCACTGGAAATACCTTGACATGCTGGGTCACAGATGGGTGATTGCTTGCATCAAGTCCTGAGTAGGCCATACCACGTATTAAACATCATGAATATGCAAATATTAAAGTGTTGGTCTATAAAATTTATTCAAAACACAAACTTGTGTTGTTATTGTTGTTGTTTTTTTGCCAGTATATAAGCAGATCTTACATGAGCCATCATGTAAGATCTGTAGCCATCATTTTGACCACTAGCCAGTATAAATCTGGTATAAAGATGGATTTTAACACATGTTACTAAAGGACATAATCAGGTTAGAGTTAAATTGACGCCTACCAGAATCCTTCTGGAAACAGATCTTGTTACTTAGCAGCCATATTGAGTCACAGCTTTGCAGCTATTTGGGCTGTATGTACAATATCCAGTCAAAGCAAAAACAGGTTTTCAAAGTTTGCTGAGTTTGTCCATAAAAAAGGGTTTAAAAGCTTTTTCTCCTAGAGGTTTATAAATCTATCACCATCTTTGCTGTTGTGTAATTTTCCCAACTGTCTAAATATTTCCATCTGGACTGGACAACATCATAATGTCCAGTTAAACACACAACACAAAAAAGCTTAACATAAACTAATATTCCTTCTGAATGTTTTTACTTAATTTGAAATACTACTTTGCTCCCTTTTGATCAAATTTTGGTTTACAGTTCTCATATCAATAGGCGCTGTGACGGTCATTAAATGTGTATAACTAATATTTAAAATGGCCTTCTGTTATATGTGATGAAAGCAGTCTTTGGAGCAGAATCAGGAGGTGTTGTTCTGTTTCTGAAGTTTTCCAGCTCACTTCTCTAATCCATACTGACAAAGGAAGCTCTACAGGAAGGCAGTACAACAGGGGGCTCAGCTTCCACTAGTCTGTACTCTGCTGGGAGAGCAAGGTTCTTCCTTCATACGTGGGATGTATTTTAGCATGCCTAAATAAAGAACGGTTATTTCTTGCTGAATGAATAAATCAATGAAATTAATTCTGTTTTCAGCAGAAACACTTCCCTCAGTGATATTAAGGTCCTTGAGCCTTGGTTTGATTATTTCCATCTGTTTTTTCTGTACTGATGGGGTTTTTTATGTCCTTGGAAATGTAGTGTTAATGCTCCAAGGCCACTAACAGCTTGATCCGTCTAGGTCCCCTGTCCTCTTAATGAAAGTGCAAAGGCAGTCGCTCTCTATACTGATGCCTCTTCCTGGCAGATGGCTTCATAGGCTCACATACAAGTCTGCTAAGAAGAGATGATGCCTCAATGCAAACAATACTCACAATAAGCCCTTTAATAGCATTTCCCCCCACTGCCATAGTAACAATCCTGTGTAATAACTACTGATACAGTAGAGTGAGCAGGAGGAGATGAAGAAATTTTCAGCAAAACAAAGAGACCCTGTCAGCTGATGCAGTCATCTACAGGAGAGAGGATGGGTCAATAACAGACGGAGGGATGAATTGTTGGCCCTGTTGAGTGGATCTGAGATAGGGATGTGCGTTCTCCGCGAAGGAAACATATTCCAGGGCATATCTAGCAAAAAATGCTATCTGCTTCACACAGAGAGTATTGTTTTGGCGATGAAAAGGATCCAGCTGGCATGATCTGCCGTGTTTCTCTTCTTGGAAGGAATCACAGTTAACAATTTAGAGCAAGCAGCGCCTTGACTAAACAGATAATCATATTATTCTATTGCATCTCCATACATCACACACACCTGCTTCAGACTGCAAGCGGGTGTAATGTATGTACAGTTCAGTAAATAGATCAATCAGCAGGTGCAGCCATGGTTATGCAGCAAAAACGAAAAAATTAAAATAAAAAATTCCATGCACACAACCTCTCCCCATTTTTCTCACCTCACACACACTCTGGGATATTTGCAGTACTTTCAGACCTGTTGTCTGGGAGACCTCTCCTTGTTTAGATGTGTTGTCAAGGAAACAAAGATGGAAAAAAAATCTGTTCGTTGAAATTTTTAGAGAATCCATCTGCTAGGTTGGAACAAGGAAAAAGTAAGGCTCAGCCTCGTTGGTCGAGTGCTTCCAATAAAATATATCTTCCAAAGGGAAAGAGGTTTTATTGATTCTGCTACACTGTTATTAATATAAAAATGGAGTCGGCTTGTTGTAAATAAGCCAGGTGGGTTCTTTTTATTGCAGTCCAGCGGAACCTTTTACCTATTGAATTGAAAATTGCATGGGACAAAAATCTACCATATAAGTCAGGTAGTCCTCTGCAGTGTAATTACTGCCGAGCTGGCCACCCGTCTCTGTAATACTGAATAACAGGATGTCCAAATGCTCATAATCACCTATGATTACTGGTGAAAGGTTAAGCTGATTCAATCCCTCAACCCAATTTGCTACAAAATCCAGGAAAAATACTACAAAGACCATGGGATTTGTAAGCTTGCTGGTAAGGGATGCTGAATGATCAGATTGTTGCTTTGGGCGAATAACAGCATGTTCTGCATAAGGAGTCACAGCATAATTTCACTGCAGTTGCATTACCCAGGAGAGGAGCAGCAGCTGGACATCCGAGGTAGCAGACAAACTGCATATTGTGTAAGCAGTTAAAAAAAACAAAAAAAAAACAAAAAGAAAAACAGCATGGCCGAAATATCTTCTCACAGCCTGATTTCTACCCTTTTCACACATCTCCTGATTCTGTCACATCTTCGCTGTTTTACTTGACTGCTTTCCCTCCTTTGCTCCGTATCTTCCTGTCTCACATTGTATTTTCAGAAATGTATGACGCAGTCATTCGGTAATCATATCCTCACATTGCTGTGAGGTTTGTGAGGTTTTTTAAACCTCACAAACACTTTTTTCCCATCCTCCTTTGACAATCACATGTTTTTAGAGGATGAATCATTCATTCAGCATGAGAATTGCTTTTGAACTGTACAGACTGCACGGTTCAAGGGGCTGCATGCTTGGGATTTGGGCTCTGCCACGTCTCCCTGGTGTCACCTGGTGCTGATCTGTGGCTTTCAGGGCAGACGGCCTCAATCAGAAGCAGCAGCAGCTTCCACACTAAGGGCCTCAATCCCAGTGCTGTAGCGCAAACACATCACAACTCATCAACACTACAACAACAACTGTTTGGCAACTCTTTGAGGGGCTTTCTCTTCTTTTCTTAATTTCCTTCTGCACATCAGGCACTCCAATGATTTCTGTTAAGAGCAGAGGCTGAGGTGCCATCACATGCCTTGATGCTTCTGGGCGGCCTGGGACACATCAGCTTCCCTATGGCTGCATCTGAGTGAGAAAGCCCTGTCAACACGTCCAGCTCAAGGGGCTTGTCTTAAGGAGTAGAGGGAGACAGAGCAGAGAGGTGGAGGATGACAGAGGCAAGAAGGAGGCGGGCGATGGGAGGCAGGAAGCAGGAGAAGTCCAGGTCATTGTTGGATCTGACAGCGGAGGGCAATGCCAAGCCTCATTTAGAATTCACTCCCTGAGAAGCAGCTGTTACATCTTTTATTGGAGGAACAAAGGAATGGCGTGCTATTTTCATACGAGAGCAATTTTCTTAAGAGAAGCATCTAAAGGGACAAGAGGGAAACAGGAGTGTGTGTGTGTGTGTGTGTGTGTGTGTGTGTGTGTGTGTGTGTGTGTGTGTGTGTGTGTGTGTGTGTGTGTGTGTGTGTGTGTGTGTGTGTGT
>JASGAU010407014.1:0-18588 GCA_030220045.1 Australoheros facetus
TGTTAAAATTTTGGCTGCTTTTCACCATATTTGGTAGGTTTTTAGGAAGCTTTTATTGTAAAATTATATATCTATATAATTTTCCAGCCCAATGTGTTCAAAAGCTGCCCAATCTGGCAACACTGCGCCATCCACCAACATTTGTCCGAACCATCTAGATTCGTATTTGTGTTATTTTTTCATCAGGATTCGGGTTCACACAAATACTGTGAATTAATGACCATATTTACAGCATTATAAATGAAATGTGCTTTGTGTTCTGTCAGTTGTGTGCATCTAATTTTAACAGATTCATTCTATATGGAACCCGCAAGAGACATGGGGGAAAAAAAAAACATGGGAGGAAAAAAACAAAAAAAGGCAGGTTTGGCAGATCTCACAAAACTTTTGCGAGATCTCGTAAAACTTTTCAATATTAGTACATACGCTTCCGCGTTAATCTTGACATGGCAGTGTCAGTGAGATTGAAAGGTTTGGCGAGAGATTGCCAGCAAAAGTCACCTTTATTCATAATTCAGTTTTGTTACTGTTGGCCGTAATTACGCCGAAACTGTACAGGCATGAATGAATGAACCTGGCTCTCACGCCGTCACTGCTTCACTCGATCGCCACAAACACACACAGTGCTGCCCTGCCCCCTTCTCCCCTCAGCCGAGGGTGCGGGTCGAGTGAAGCAGTGATGGTGTGAGCGCGAGATAGTCAGCCAGGTTCATTCATTCATGCCTGTACAGTTTTGGCGTGGTTACGGCCAACAGTAACAAAACTGAATTATGAATAAAGGAGACTTTTGCTGGCAGTCTCTCGCCAAACCTTTCATCCTCACGGACACTGCCGTATCAAGATTAACACGGACGCCTATGTACTAATATTGAAAAGTTTTGCAAGATCTCGCAAAAGTGCCTCTTTTTTTTTTTTTTTCTCTCATGTTTTTTTTTCATGTCCCTTGTGGGGTTCCGTAATTCTAGGCTCAGCAACCGAGAGGCGAGAATCCCCCGCCTGCCCCTTTCCTTCTCTTACAATCTGTCAGACCATGGCAGAAAGCTACATGCACCAGCAGGAAGAGGGTGCCCATTACCCCACAAGTGGAGTAGTGCGCTAGGCGCTGCTGCGGCGATCGCAATGCGTTGGGGGGAGGGGGGCGGTCATGCCGCCCTAGATGAAAAGCCACCCTGGGTGGCTGCCCATGTTGCCCATATCAGAAACCGCCACTGCCTACACCTAACCAATAAGTTTCCGGTCCTTAAACCTGACTCACTTTTGCAGCTCTAGTGGACATTAGAGGAACTGCAACTTTCAGTCCTCCGCTTCCTCTTAATTTCTCAGCTCTGGAGGTTGTTGTTTGGTTTGTGCATCGCTTCTGTTTTCACTGGTGTCTTTGTGTCTAATGAGTGTTAACACAATGCTAGTTTTAGCAGTGAGATCTAACTATTGCCAGAGTTTCTACAAATTCTGAAGACTAATTTAAGTGAAAGCATCTGTCATTTATGTGATTCTGTCTGACGGTATAACCATTTTGAGACTGACAGATTTGAAAGTCAATAGCAGTAAAATGTATTACAGTGATATATTGATTACAGCCATCACAAACAAATGTAACCTATAAGACTGTGTTCCCTGAGAACACAGTTTAGCAGTATGGGAATGTGATTTTCAGTAGAAAAGGAGGAGACAGGCAGTAAATGATTGACCATGCTTTGTTACCTTTCTAGTATTATTAGTAATCAGGCTCAGGTGAACCTCTAAATGTGCTTTGCTGTTGTATCTTTAAGAATTGGACCAAATATATTCCAATTCACTTTCGGCTGTGGACAAAAATAGAACCCAAAATCAGTCCGAGGCACAGTATAGGAGAAAAAGAGAGCTAGCAATCTCCACTGCAGAGCCTGTCTCCTCATCTCCCCTGGTCCGTGAGAGCAGAACACACTGGTGCACTGGCTTTTGACCACGGCAATTTTAATCAGTCTTTTTCACACTTCATTGGGAATTCATCGCCGCCTTCCCCCTTCAAACATTGTTTGGGAGAGTTATCAGCGGCAGGCAGCATATCCGGTAATTATACATGCAAGGTAACGCTGGGAGCTGGGCTGAATATTTCAGCCAAATGCATGTGCTGCTGAGAGGCACTGGAGGGTACAGCTGCTTCATAATGCTGGGTCTGTAGCGAGCGGCCATGATTGAAGAATGGTGTCTGAGAGTTGCATCCAGAAAGCGGTCTTCAGCTGGGTGTGAGGGGAAGTGGGCTGAAAGTTTAAAGCAACACAGTTTGCATCACAATGAGGCACTGCATCATACGTGTTGTTCTTTAATGTAAATCATGAATTAAAGCAGATTGCCTGGTACAGAGTCGAGCATGCAGCAGATGGAGAGTGTGCGAGTTTCAGCACATTGCAGATTCGAGGCACTACTAGAGACTAGATCGCGAAAAAATTTTGATGGTGATTGTTTACTGTGTGAGTAAGAGGCCAGCTGTTAATAAGCTCTAAACACACAGCCAGAGAAAAACCACACACACACACTGAAACCACCAGTCAGACACTAGAGGGTCCTCTGGGGAACGTAGCAGCAGAGGCACAACAGTGACTCATCCAAATGGTCACGGCACACACAAAAACACACACACCCTCATGGTGGCCAAGCTGTCAGATAGCATCAGCAGCCAGCCTATGGAGCGCTGCTGACAGGTGTGGCCCGCCAGTCTCACACACACACACACACACACACACAAACACACACACACACACACACACACCCGCCAGCCTCGTCCTCCAACCCCTCGCCTGACAGGAAACCTCATGCGATAATGTACCCCATTCTGTGACAGAGACAGAGTCTGCGCGCTCTGTCGTGTGTGTGTTTATGGGTTTATCTGCGTGCATACAGTAGGCTGGAGCACACCAAGGCCAATCTGTGCAGTGCTAACATGCAGCCATGCTACTGCAGCTGAATTGAGAGCAGAGAGGCACGGAGACGGCTCAAGCATTGCAGTGAGATCAATAGAACAACACACAGCCTCACTAATTCTCTCTGTACTGTGTGTGGAATGCACAGCGCGTATAAAGCCGCGCGGCTTCTTGTGTTTTTCACAGTAGGGATGTTTTTCTGACAATGGTCTCTCCACATGCATGAACCTACAGTGTGACACATGTTCGTGCTGCAGGGAAGCAGATGAGACCTGAGTGTGTATGCATGAATTCAGCCCAGTCTCACTGCTAAATGTGTCACAGCTACATAGAAATGCGGCATTATTACAATAAAGTCTGTAAAATGGGAGATGTCTCCCTTTTTGGAGCAAAATAAAAAACTGAGCTTTGTCTACTTTAACCAGAACCAACATGTTTTTGTAAGTCAAGTAGTTTGGTTCCTAAAACAAGTCAAACAACAAGAAACTTAACAGTGACTGAAAATAGAATGCAAAAATGATAATAATAATGATCCCACAGGTGACATATACCCCAGTCTCCAAGATGCATTTGACTCATGCTATCACCTCCACCTCCTAAAACAGACTGTTCTGATAGGCTGTACGTTAAAGATGGACATAATTTTGGCCTTACTGCTGTTGCTATCTTCAGTTTGTGCAGCAAGAGGTGACCATGCATGGACCAAGCTCCACAGACTGTATGGGAGCATCACACAGATACCTGCAGTCAGTAAAACCAAATCAAACCCTCAAATTTCACTCAGCAAACTGGAGCTCCGTCTTCTTGGACAGTCTGTTAGTCCAGTGAAGCACAGCAGCCATATTATTGGTCAGATAATTGCATTAAAAATGCTCCAAAAGGCTCCAACAGCACAAACACAGTCCAGAGGTTGAGCTCAGGGACTCGAGTTAGCTGAGGTGAAGCCTAGCAGACAGTTAGCAGCTACAGCCGCCTGTGTCACCATCCACCTGGCAGTCAGAGAGGCCACACCCCTAATAATGCAAACTTTAAACAGGTGACTTATAGGCTGTAAACATGTATATTTTGGCTGGAAAGCTTTATGGGAACTGACTCACTGCGGCTCCTCTGCTGGACAGCAGGGGAACTGCAGCTTCATTTTGATTGCTGTTCTTTTTTTTTTTTCCAATTTACAAAGAGAAAAAAATGTTGAGTGGCTCAGCAGATACACTTCCTCAGGTAACAAAACTATTGAATATCTGGATGTGAGGTGGCGCATTCTGCAGATAATCTGCCGTGTTTCTGCCCACGGGTACAAAGCAGATTCACACAGCCTTCGGCACACAACCGAGACACCTGCCTGAAAATGAACGATCTTCCTACCTGTATCACTGCTCATTGCTCACTCCTAATTAGAGGCCATATGTTTGGAGCGTGAAACAATCTTATTCTTACTTGAGGAGTACGCAAACGCACACCAGAAGCACACACAATGCATTCAAAAACACGCCAACAGATGGACCAAAAAACACGCAAACAATAGCCACCCACACTCAGGCGCATTAACACACGTCACTCACTACACACACACTCACAACACACATACACACACACGTATACAACCCACTCTGTTGCCTCTGAGCGGTCTAGGCAGATCAAATAATCATGCTTTCCATCTGTTTCCATTTCTCTACATTAGCTTTGTGAAGGCGCCCTACAGACCCTGTTAAGAAGCGCCGCAGCCATGGGTAAAATAATGATTCCTCTCTCAACCCCCCCACTCCTCATTATCTCCATCCAAAGCCAATTCAGTGACAGCGAGGAGATACGGCCCAATTGCATGTTATACTGTTCTGTAATGCCATCGTGCTGTGATATTATGCCGGGTTTGCAATGTAGAGGGCTTTTAATAGCATCAGAATGGTTATTTTGATGGGCTATAGCGTGGGTCACAGTATCAGCTGTGCCTCAAATATCAAATATGATGCCTTTAGGAAGGTATTTCATATCCTGAACTAAACCTGCACCGTATATCTTAATAATTTGATCAACTGAATCAGGCTTACACTCAGAAATCAACATAAAGCACAAACAGTGGGATGAAATGAATAAGTGAAAATGATAATATCACCATCTTCCTCATGCACTGAGGTGGGAAGCTGAGATTCAGCCTGTGAGAGTGTGTGCCATCTTGCCATTGAGCCCAGGAAGGAGGTGGGGAGGGGAGGGGGGGGCATGTTTGGTCTCTGTTATGCAAGATGGAAATGAGTTTGCCACGCTTTGCTGTAGCCAAGCTATTTTGGAACGGCTCACATCGGAAAACGCTGGGCCGAGCAGGAAAATTAGGTCACTTACACGAGCAGGGCAGCGGCTTCTCGCACGACAGTGGCGAGGGGTTAAGACTAAAGGAGTGAAACGTGTAGCGGTATTTATTCGGGGCAGGGATGCACAGATTTGAGGGAAATGAACACGATGCGGGAGCTTAACAGAGGCAAAGCAAAAGGAGCGTTTTAGCGGAGACCCAGAGACGACCTGAATACATCGCAGCAATGGAGGGGAAGCGAGAAGCCGGCTTCACATTCCTCCTGCATTTTGTAGCAGATCACACTACACACTGTGACTTCCTTGTCTGTATGCAGAGACCGGCGCTGACACACAGGGTCTGATTTATTATGCATGGGACTGTGGGGCACACTTGGTGAGGGAGAATGAGAAACGATGGCATCCCCCTTGTTAACAGTAAATATGTGATCCATCCCCCTCGTTAACCACTGAAGTGAGATGAAGAAATGAAGGCAAAACTTGCACCCCCTTCCCCTCCCCCACCCCCACCCCTTCACAGTTATATTTGAACTAATCATCCGGTAGGATGGAGAAAATCCTGTTACAGAGACCGATAACAATGAGCAGAGATGCAGTGCAGCCAGAGGAAGAGGATAGACAGGGAGAGAGAGGAAGAGATAAAGGAAATGACAGAAGGAGCAGAGGAAGGACATGAGGAGAAACTCTGTGTGTGTGTGTGTGTGTGTGTGTGTGTGTGTGTGTGTGTGTGTGTGTGTTAGGAGGAAGGCCCAGTGGTGCCTCGTCAGCGGTTTCAGGGGTCTGTGTCTGGGGAGGCCTGCAGGTGGCAGGTGGATATGCCCTAGTTTAGTTTAAGGAGTGGCACCACTGTCTGCTAACACACGAATACACACCTACAGACACTCACTCTCTCACACACTCACACACACACACACACACACACATGCAGTCACAGCCTGTATGTAAAAGAGGGCAGCCACTACTAGAAACACTTGGCACTGTGGCCGTCACCGTGATGTTTTGGGGGGTCAGAAGTGACCGTATTTGGATGAGTGGGTGGAGTGCAAAATTATCACCTGGGTTATCAAGCTGCACCCATAGACAGACACAGATACATGCTCATAAGTGCTAATTAGACATGAATCAGGAAATGAAATTTGGAGTTTTTCTGCAGCATAGGCTCAATAACTTAAACTCTAACTAAAGACATTTTTTTTTAAGCATCACCACTAAAAACTTCTTAAACGTCATGAAGACCAACTCTCTCTGGTATGGCCTCGTCTGTCACTGAGGCTTCATTTTATGGTGCAAGATATTCCGAGTTTGATCCCCAGCTTGTATTACTGTGAAGTTTGGAAGATTGTGGGATAGCTGCTAATCAGTGCTCAGTAACATCAAAATAAAATCCCAGAATCTCACTCAGCAAACCTGAGCTCCGCCTTCTTGGACAGTCTGTTAGTCCAATGAAGGGCACATTAACCATATTATTGGTCAGATAATTCTGTAGAGTTGAAATCATCGCGCTTCTGAGGTGGAGGAAACATTTCATACCTGAGGTATGTTCATAGATTCTCAATGTGTGTGCCTTTTTCTATTCTTTACCACAGCACCACACGTTGGCACAGAAAGCCAGTTGCCTCTCTGACGACAAACTTAGGGAGGCAACAATTGCATTAAAAATGCTCCAAAAGGCTCCAACACCGCAAAACATGGTGCAGAGGTCCTGTTCAAGGACTCCAGTTAGCTGAGGTTAATGCTAGCAGACAGCTAGCAGCTACAGCCGCCTGTGTCACCATCCACCTGTCAGTCAGGAACGCCACGCCCCTAATGGTAAATGGACTTGTTCTTATGTAGCGCTTTTCTACTCCAGCTGAGCACTCACAGTGCTTTATACAAAGCATATAATGCAAACTTTAAACAGGTGAATTATACAAACACCCTCCCCCGTACAGCTGTTATGAAGGGGGAAATTATCTCCAGAGACAAAGCGGTTTCTGTATCAGGCTGTGAACATGTTTGTTTCTGCTGGAAAGTTTTAACATTGAAGTTTATGGGGACTGACTCACTGTGGCGCCCCTGCTGGACAGCAGAGGACCTGCTTAAACTCAGATGTGCAGAAGTGCGCATGAAGTGTGTGAACAAGCAGTTCAGGTCCTTGTTGACCGTTTCTCTTTGTCAAGGCACATTTTTTATTAGTCCCCATAAAAACATTGTGATTAAATGTAAATACATATGAGTGTAGTAACAGCTGCTGTTATAGCTGAAAGCAGAAGCAGACTAACTGTTCTTATCCCTGATGACTCACTGAGATTGCACTGTCTCTGTATGTGATGGATTTATTGATAACTGAGCCTCTGTGACAAAATGTCACAAAAACAGTAACAAAAGCACAGATCCTGGACTCCAAACAAAGCGACTGATTCAGCCGGAACGCACATGACAGAAACCCAGATTATCCAAACTAAAACGGCCTTTTACAATTCCAGCGATGGCCCCAAAAAAAGGAACCAAATCAAAAAGTGTTCTCTGTGTTTGCTTCTGTTTGTTTGACACAATCCTGTCTGCGTCTGAGTTTGATTTTCGGAGCGAGACGTAAGCACCGAGTGGTCAAAATTGAAGCCAAATCATTGTTTCTCCAAACAAAGGCTGTATGTTGACGAAACAGAGCTATTGATCTGCGCCATGCTTCCTGTGGCAGCGTCAATATTTATGCATCCGTGTCTGTTTATGTTCCAACTGTTGCATATTTGCATGCATGTGTGCACATATGCCTCCCCCCGTCTGCACAGTGCGTTTGTGTGTGTAAGACGGCCCATCAGTCCTAAAGAGGGGCCGCGCCGCTGTCACGCCATGACACCTCTCATTTGCTGCTGTCCTGTGAAGCGAAGCTGAAGGCAGAGGTCAGGCCACCCTCACAGAGACGCTGCGGCTCAGAGCGCATCATGTCCGCACGCCTGCCGCGCCGCCACACGGGCATCAGCACACACGGCACCACCGTGCACGAATCAATCAAAAATACATTTGCACAAGCGCGCACACACACACACACACACACACACACACACACACACACACACACTTTCTGAAGCTCCACAAAACACTTGCGTGAGCAACAAGCTTCAAGTAGACATTTTCCTTCATGCTTCCTTCTCTCTTTCCTTTTTCATACATCTTTCATTTCCTTCCTTCCTTAACTTATACTCCTTTCCTTCCTTGCTGTATACATCCAGCTTTCTTCCCTCCTTTCCTGCATATGTCCTCATTCCTTTGTCTATATAGCCATCTTTTTCTTCCTTTCTTCTTTTCTGTATATCTCACGTCTGTATCCTTAGTTCCTTTCTTCCATTTTCTTCCAGTGTACATCGCTCCTTTCTTAGCTTACTGTATACACCGCTCTTCCTACCTGTGTACTTCCTTCCTTCCTGTAGACCTTTTTCTCTCGTATGCCTCCTTCCTTTGTTGCCCTCTTACCTTTTTCCTTATGTTTAGTACTTTCATTTATTCCTTATTTCCCTTCACTGCATACTTCTGTTCCTCCTACCTGACTGCTTCCTTCCTTCTTTGATTTTCTTTTCTGTGTACCTCCTTCCTGTATACTTAGCTCCTTTTTTCCATTTTATTCCCATATGTTCTTTACTTCCTTCTATATTTACTTCCTTTCCTCCTTCCTGTGCACTTATTTCCTTTCTGTATACCTCCTTGCCACCTTTATTCCTGTATACCTCCTGCCTTGCTTCCCTCCTGTTTTTGCATACTTATGTTATTCCTACCTGACTGCTTCCTTCCTTTTTTCTAAATACTTGCATCTTTCATCCTTCCCTTCCTTCCTTAATCAGTCACACAAAAATTTATTTGCTTACACACACACACACACACACACACACACACACACACACACACACACACGCCTCCTAAACCTCCACAAATCAGTTATTCATATTTTCAATTAAGTGAACAACGTGCCTCAAATGTACAAAATAATATGAGGATCATGAAAACAGGCTTTTCCACCGCCTATAGCCAAACCTGCTCTGGATCCTGATTGGTTAATACAATGCACTCCGTATAGGTGGTGCTCACACTTCCTGATTTATATTTATTTTTGTGAAAAAGAGGAACTGGGAGGACGCCTGCGTGTGAACCTGAATTATTCTGCACAGCTACTCTCAGTAATCAGCTCCTCTCCAACACCTCCTCCTCCTCCTCACTCCTGCAGGCCGTCCATTCGTCTCGACCAGTGTCACATGCCGTCATCAATTACCCATTAGACAGTGTAATATTCACCCAATATTGCTCGCGTGTGACTGGGAGATTTTAGAGTGATCAAAACAGACAAATCTGATTTACAGAGCTCGCATAAATAAGGAGACGGTGCCCTCCCTGATTGCCCTGCTGAATAATGGATGCCTGTTTGGTAATCATTTTCCAATATCTCGCCACTTTCCCATGGACTGCCCTAACACTTCCTTTTTTTTATCTTCTCCTCCTTCCTTTGCTTCCTTCTCTCATTTTTTTCCCTGTTTGAAACTGTGCCTCCTCTTTTTCTTCCTTTTCCTGCATACATGCTTCCTTTCTTCCCACTTTTACATATACTTTCTTCCTACCTTTTTTCATATATAGTGCCTTGAGTGCTCAGCGAGAGTAGAAAACTAGTATAACTAGTCCACACACACACACACACACATATATATATATATATATATCCTTCCTTTATTTTCTTTCAATACCCATACTTTCTTTTTACCTTCTGATATTCTTACTTCTTTTATGTACACATCCTTTCTTCTTTCATCCTTCTGATTATTTTCTATATTTTGCTCTATAAATCCTTACTTTCTTTGTTCCTTCCTGTGTCCTTCCTTCCTAAAGCCTTTCTTTTTGCCTATATAATTCATTCCTTTCCTTCTTTTATTCTTTTATTCCTTCCTCGATATGTCCTCTATAATATACCTACTTCCCTACAAGCTATGTCCTTCCTTCCTTTGTTCATTTTATCATACTTCCTTCCTTCACTTTAAAAAAAATCCTGTTGACTTCCTTCCTTTGCCACATATACATCCTTCCCATCCTTCCTTTCATTCCTTTATTCATTCGTGTAGGTTTCCTTCCTTTCTGTATGCTTCCTTTCTTTAAGCCTATCCTTCATTTTATGTATATGTTCTTCCTTCATACTTCCTTCCTTCACTTCTTTTCAGGATACCTATTTTCCTTATTCATTCCTCTATACATTTCCTTTCTTTCTTATATGTTTCCTTCCTGTATAACTTCGTTGCTTTGCTACCTTCATGTGCACCTCCTACCTTAACTTCTGTAAACTCCCTTTCTGTATACCTTCTTTGTATGCCTCCTTCGTTTTTCTGTATCTGTCCTTCCTTCCTTTGTTCCGTCTTGTATACTTCTTTCCTTCCTTGATATGCCACCTCTCTCCCAGTGATGTAACTAAACTCTTTGCCTCTTTGACCCAAAGACTCTGCACGCTTGCTTGACTTTTCAGTAGTGACGCAATCACTGTAGCGTCATCACGGAGGAGGCGGGTGTTGTTGTGATTGAAACATTTCCTTTAATGACTCATCGTTTCATTGTTTGGAGAGAAGCTAAATGTCAACAGGTGCCAGTGTCGCTGCTGATTCAATTGTAATAGATCTGCAAACTAAGCAGGCTGAGGTTGAAGATAAATTCGACTTCACAGAGAAATTCATTTTCACAGTAAAGCGGGTAAAACGAGGTGAAGGTGGGCTGATAAATGCCCAGACCGACTCCTATCAACTTAGAACTGCAGCTGAGGACACAAAGATTCAATTAGTTCCCCCTGCACCGTCCCATTCTATCATTTATACTAAACGTAGTGCTAAAACTAATTGTAATTGCATGACAAAGACTCCAGCAGTCTGGAGGTCAGCGCTTTGATGATATCATAGCAGCGCTCCAAACAGCTGCTCCTCACCTCTTTGTAATATTCTTCAAGGCACCGTTGTGGCTCTAATGGGAAAAGGCCAAAGCAGGTTATGAAAATCCTTATTTACAGCTCGCTGCCAGGCTGTGTGAAGTAGGTCACAGCAGTTCCTGAAATGGAACGAACTCAGCTCACACCGTTTAATACTTTTCTTTTGAATGCTCACTGCCTTACAATGGCACTGGAGGGAGAGACACAGACACGGTGTTTGTGCTCGGTGAGAGCGTCCTGACTCTGCCGTTAATGCGTCTGCAGCCTGTGGGAAAGTCCACTTCTGACCTCACAGAGCAACCAAAACACACCAGCATCAAATCTGAAGTTTGGAAATATTTGTGATTTACAGGGCTGAGCTTAAAATAATCATTTTAAAAAAGTCAATAATGCTTGCATCCAGCACTGGAAGGGCTCATTTCAAGCCTTGAGAAATGCTGCAGCGTGCATGTTTAAGTCTTAGGAGGATTTCCAGCAGCACGTCCGCTCTGTGGAGCGTCCTGTAATGCCTGACCATGAAAAGCAGCAGCTTTAGTCATGACGCCGCAGTGCCCTGCAGATCGGCCGGGTTAATATGGAGCTACATCATCAGCTTCATCAGGCACTTTATGCCCATCGTCATACACTCACACATCTGCATCTTATACCATATGTCAGACAATTGTGGATAGGTGTGGGGCCAGCGTTGTCCCCCGAGGTGATGGATGCCTGTGGCAGGCTGTTATGCCACAAGGTGAAAATGTCCATTAATCAGCCGCACTTCCTCCACTGCCTCGGCTTTCCCATTACCAGCACATTCCAAGCAGCCTGATTGGTTTTTAATTGGCCTGCCCGCCAGGAGATAGATCGCGTTTTCCCCCAGGAAAGGCACGAGTGTGTGTGTGTGTGTGTGTTTGCGCGTATGTCTCTGGAGGAATACCCACACTGAAACGCTCCATACTCTGTTTTCCGCGGACTTCTTTTTCACACGGGGGGACAGACGACCACATCGAGGTGGTAACCTGTCACATGTACTGTAATACAATTTTTTTTATCCACTAACAAGCAGTATAACCTTTCCCTATTGGATTTCAGTCCTGACACGACAGCCCACAATTACACAAGTGGCTCTACATGATATCCTAATTAACATATCCAAAAACTACACTCGAACCCCATTCCTCAGACATTTCCACGAATCCTCCTTTAACCAAGCATACCTCGCTTCTTCCTTCCTTTCTCTATACCTCCTTACATCCCTTCTTCCTTCCTTCGTATATACTTGTGTCCTTCGTCCCAGTTTTTCTGTATGTCTCCTTTCTTTCTAATTTCCTGTATTCTTTCTTCCTTACCTTCTTGTATACTTTCCTCCTTTCTGCATACCTTCTTTCTTGCTTCCCCCTTCCTTCCTTTTCCTGTAAGCTTCATGTGTACTTCCCTCCCATTTTCTTTCTGTATACTTCCTTCCTTTCTACCTACCTACCTTCCTTTCTTTTCCTTTCCTTCTTTCTGTATAATTGCTTCCTTCCTCCAATGTCCTTCCTGTGTACTTTCTTGCTGTATGTGATTCCTCTTTTCTTCCCATATATTTGTCCTCCTTTTCTTCCTTCCTTCCTGTATACTTCCTTCCTGTATTCCTCATTCTTTCCTCCTGTGTTCTTCCTGTTTATTTTTCTGTATGCGTCTTTCTTTCATTCACGTTTCCTTTAAGCAGTATTTGTTTTTGATTTCCGTTTAAATGATCGGGTAGGAGACAGAAAGGATCAGCGGTTTTGGAGGTCAGAGTATTTTCCATAGTAGTGACTTTGTGATCGTTTGAAATGAATTGTTTTTGACTCGTGTCACAATCACAGCATTTTAGTCACTGAATACAGCAGCCTGAAAATCTAGCATGCTGCTGGGCAAAGTTTTACAGTATCTGCTGCAAATCATGACTCCGGCTCTGACTGATGAGCAGCATAATTAATCAGCCGCTGCGGGAGCACATGTGTGAAGGACGCGGGAGCAGCCACATCTTACACTGAGTAGATGTCAGCATTGACAATGTGTCGGCTCGAATAGATCAATCTGCCCGAGCCTGACCGCGTCACCGAGACTGATTGGAAGACCACATTGATTCCCACAAAGACGCACGCTTGCAGTGTGACCACAGGATGATCCCTCTGGCCTCCGAACGAGTCCAGAAAAAGACAAAAAATCCACATCAGGATGAAATGTTTCAGCTAAGACCGGCTGCTGCCTAATCAGTGAGTCATTCCGAGGAAAGAGAGCCTCGATGGTGCACATCGGGGTCATCTGATTTGTACTCTGTAGGCAGAAAAGTGCACACACATTCTTTTCATCAGACTTATACATCCATGCATATGCATGGTCTTCATTTATGAATCTCAATCATCATTTCCACTCCCAGCTTTAGCCGTGAATGGATGTAGACGCTCCATTATTTCATCATTTGCATATAGAAATCTCAGTTAAGAAGAAGCAAATACACTGAATTTGGAGCTTAGACAGTCAGCGGGGAAATCTGAGACAAAGAAGAGAAGAAAAAGCAGCAAAGGGGGAAAAGTAACAAAGGAGAGCAGCTGTGGAAGTTCAGAGCAAACTGAGGTCGGCTCGCAGAAGCAAAGCAGACCAATATGCAGCTATTTATAGCACCTCAAATACCAGTAACTATATTAACAGTAATAACAATAGTAATAACGTGCTTTCAGACTACACTAAATTATCAGTAATTAACAATGATACATTCTACATATTAATAGATGTACTCTGAATAAATCAGCTGCTTTGTTTAATGTGTTAAATTCCATCCATCCATCCATCCATTCTCTTGTCCTGCTCAGAGTCGTGGGGGGGCTGGAGCCTATCCCAGCTGTCATAGTGTGAGAGGCGGGGTACACCCTGTACAGGTCACCAGCCTGTGTTAAATTTACTTTAAAATAAAAACATGTGCGTATCTTTTTACTGCACAAGCTTCCTTTGGAAATACCAGTTTATGTGCGGGGAAAAGTGCATGCATGCTTTTTGTGCCAGAGCATCTCTTCTATCCATGCAGCGCTGCAGAGACCATCATCAAATCATCCTCCTTTGCTCACAGGTATAATACTATCAAGCAGTATTAACTGCATGAGCTGCCTTTTCCTCTTTTTGTCTCCTCATATAGAAATCATTGTGTAATCTTCACCATGTGTTGCATAATCAAGTTTTGCACAGCCTATGTTACAGGAACAGGTGTGCTGCAGAGATGCTGCACGGATGTTCAAAGACAAAAGGAGAAAATAAGCTTAAATCTACTGAAACGTATTCATATCACACAGAAGAGAATACCAGAAAATACTTTTTACTTTTGAAAGCTGCTCTCCAACAAAAAAACATCCAGAAAAATCATTTTGTTTTTCCAAACTTCAGCATCAGGAACTTCTCATTGGTGCGCTGCATTCAATTCATTTAAATGTTTAACTGTGGACGGCGTTTGTCTGCTCCGCTCTCGCTCAGCATCAGCAGCTGCTTCTGTTTCATACGGAGCATTTGACATTCACGCTGTCATCAGCTGATCCCGTCCTAAACCAGAGAGCCTAGAACACGGACCTGATCCCTCTCTGGCTGGAAATACCCATCTGTGATGCTTTAGTCTAAAAAATAAGCATCACTCACACAGCACAAATACACACACACATTACATTGAGATTTTCACTATAATAATTTCACTTGAATTTTATTTATTCGGAGATTCATTTCAAGTGTAGGAAAAGGAAAAAAAAGATTATTAAGATATCTGTCTATTGGTAACATATCACTGCTTCATTTTTAAAAATATGATGTTATTCAAAGATGTTACTCATTGTCATTGCGCGCACAAGGCACACAACGAAATGATGGTTCCAGATTACTCATCCAGAGACGAGCATCTGCGGTCATGCAGCCAGAGACCGGCGCTACCAGTATTATAATAATGTAACATACGTGTAATACACAGCACATAAATGTTATGGATATTCCTGACGACTCATTCACTCAAAAATTCAAACTAACTGACAAGTTAAAAAGTCTCAATTCTGAGACGATGCTGAACTTTACGTTTACAAGTCATCTATGTCAAGTCGACACACATCGAAGTCCTGCAGAACCGCTACAGTTCAACAGGGGGCGCTCTGAGATCATCCTCAGTGAACAGCAGCACGAGTCTTGCTGCGATGTCCCCGATACTCACTGAAACGAGTTTTCGGCAATAGAAACTTGTGAAACATCTGCATAGAACCGTGTCTATTTTCTCGAGCTCCTCTCGAAACATATGCGCCTCATTCATTTAGGACGTGCCTGAGAGCGCCACCTATGGGACAGGAAGTCAGCAGAGTGGAAGTTCGGATCATATTAGAAGTTTTCTGGACTTGCTTCCTACCTCGCCCCCCTCGAGAGAGATGCTTCCTTCTAGTGGTGGGTGGCGGTGTAACATCTTTGACCCAACAGTTAATAAAATATGAATAATATTTTTTTTCTGATTAATATTCTGACACTGATTAATGAAACGGCCGTGTTCGATCGTCGGGTCGGCTAGTCGTGCAAGTGTTTAAATGCACGTAGCTGCTGTGAGTGAGACAGCAGAGCCGCTGAGTCCAGCCTGAGTGCACAGTCATGCTCTCTGTTACCGCATGGCTCAGTCCTGCTAAGCGTTGCATGTTCATGTGGGATCCAGCCATTCAACATGGAAGCTAATATTAGCACGCAGCTGCCCCCCTCACACCCCACCCCTGTCGGCTACATGAAGGGGATCCCCAGGAGGCTTTTTCCTGCTCATTCATTAGGCTGCTGAGCAGTAAGAGACACAGTCAAGACCCCCACCCATTCGTAGCTGCAAATTTCCTCCTCGCGTCGAAGCTGTCGCGCGTTACAGTGACCGAGTGCATCTCATGACCTTCCATATTCAGCAATCCCATCAACACCCAATTTCCTCTCTGACGAGCCTCCCGTGATTACGAGGGGCTGGGTTCGTTCACTTTCATGCCACAGAGGAGGGGATGGGAGGGAGGAAGACGAGGAGTGGGGGGTTCCCGCAGTGTTGGTCTCAGTCAGACCCAGGTAGCGTGCTTTCCCTCTATAATTTAATCACATTCAGCGGTCTCGCTGTCCTCGGCTCGCTCAGCAAAGCCCATCAGCCCCACGCTCTCTCTCTAACAAGCAAGACATCTCCTTCCTGCCGCGGTTTAAGGAACATCCCGGAGAACACGGCTTCACCCCCCCCTCACCGAGCGGCTCGGCACAGAGCTGCACTTCTTACTGTAACTGTAACAGCTTCCTCCAACAGCAGTTTCACAGGTTTAAGATTACTTCAGACTGAATTCAGGATTGTTAAACTTTGCACCGGGCTTTTTATGGTTTTATTAAATTATTGATTCATTTTGTGCAAGGAAAAAAAGAACTCTTCATTAAACTTATTTAGAGTTTGAGCTTTTCATCACTCTACCTTTGAATCTGATTTATTCGACTAAAGGAATGAAAAAGGGAGGAAAACTGATGGCACACAAAGGAAAGACTTTCTAAACTGCTGATATTGGCAGACAAATCAGTTTATCCCGACCTGCAGATACTTTTACTTTGCAAAGACTCAACAAATGATGCAGCTCAGTTAGGATTTCTCCCCAGATGTGTTCAAACGCTCAGTCACTGTGAAAGCAGCAGATCACACTGTAGCAGAGCTTTGTTTGTCATGACAGAATGAAGCATGTTGCAGGCATCTGTGTGTGTGTGTGTGTGTGTGTGTGTGTGCGTGCCACCCGCAGCAGCACACGCACACACACAACATCTGCATCGGCAAAATGCCGTTTGCAGGAGGAAGCGCAGACCGAAGGGACTGTGTGTGACTGAGAGCTGACTGTGTTTGAAGTTTGAGCTCAACTTCAAATTGGCTCCCTCAGCCTCTATTTCCACAACTTCCATGAAGACATCAGAGTGACAGCGCATTTGTGCACAAATAAAAGCGTTTCAGGAACAGAAAATGGGAAAAAAATCTTGTAATGATCCAGTATTTAGGTGCATAATGAGGAGAGATGTTTCCAGTGTGAGTTTGCAGAGCAGCATCAACACCAAACTTCCACAACAAACTTCCAAAATTTCAAGTTTCTGCATGATATTTCTCACTCAGCTGCAACAGCAATGCAACAATCCGCCTGATTGCAGCAACATCACAGAAATAAACCCAAACAATGAGACACCAGTGCAACTACAAGACTCGAATTGAACCCTGAAGTGTTCTCCCACTCGGGCATCAGCTGTGCAGGGCTGCAGATAAACATCACATCATCACATCTACGGGAAAGCGAACACACAAGAAGCCATAAATGAGCAGAAGTTACCTTCCAGCTGCAGTCTTCTCTGTAAACTTTTCCTCCTGCTCTCCTATTTTCAGCCTCTCCTTTATTTTTCTCACTGCAAAGTTGTGCTCTCCTCCTGCATGCAAATCATTTTTACGACTTGAGAGATGTGACTGGGAACGAGGGAAGGAGGTGGAGAGAGAGCAGAGAGGGAGAAAGGATGACAGAGGGGTGGAGGAGTGGAGATAATGGTTAGAAGGCGGACGACCAATGGGGCCCAGAGCCTAATGGAAAAAAAGGGAATCAGGACACACCAATGAGGAGAGAGAAAGAGAGAGAGAGAGAGAGAAGCAGGTATGGCGAGAGCGCAGTCGGGAGGAGACGGCGTAACGCAGACCGAGAGAGACACTGAAGGAGAGAGAGAGCGTGCAGAGGAATAAGAGAGAGAGAGAGAGAGAGAGGAGGTGGAGAGAGGCGAGGATCCCAGGCGAGATAGAAACGCTCAAAAAAAGGGGATGGAAGGAAGAGGCTGACTTACCCGGGTGCTGCTAGTGGTATCCTTCACACGCTGCCTCGCAGACTCCACACACACGTACATACATACACACACACACACACACACAGAGGCGTGATGGAGGAGCACGCTGCTCTGCCGCCGCTGAGACCAACCAATAGCAAAAACAACAAAGGAAAGAGAGGACTGCCAAAGCCGGCTGGTATACCCTAAAGCAATGTGCGTGCGTGTGTGTGTGTGTGCGGCTGGGAGTGTGTCTGAGCTTGTGTTTGTGCTGGGAGGAGATGGAGGGACCACTGAAGGAAGCTGAAAGCGCTCCTTTCTCTGCATGTATGTCCTCCAACACTCAGTATGTTGTTCTCCTCCCTTTGCTGCCTGCTAATGTGCCCTCCCTTCCCCTTCTCCCCCCTCTTATACATTTATTCAGGGCTGCAGACTGTCTGCTCCCAGAGTCAGTGCTTCCCACGGGCCCTGCATGGGCACACATGAAGGGAGGGAGCAAAGGGAGCAGAGGGAGAGCATGTACGGCGTGTTTCCTTCAAACGACAGAGATACAAATTTGTGCCCTAAAAAAGGCGAAATGAGCTCCAGTTTGGTTCAGTGCACATCTTTCTGGAGACAGAAACAGGAAGCAAACTTAAAGGAAGTCTCTGCCTCATCGCT
>JASGAU010407015.1:0-17005 GCA_030220045.1 Australoheros facetus
TATATATATATACTACTGTTAATACTTGTTGTAACACACTGACCAGTGGCGGCAGCTGTCACAATTTCGTCAAGCACTTTGTGTTTGATAATATTAAAGGATTCTGATTCTGAAAATCATAATCAAGTGCCTGAATTTGGGTAAGAAGAACATGTTGAGCTCGCAGAAAAGCACTAGAGCATTTCTAACTGTTACAAAATAGTGTTGAGTCCGAAGGTTTGCAGTTAGAACTGTTTCCCACTAGATGGCGACATGTAAGCATGAGATGAGCTAGTGTGTTTTCAGCGGTATCTTGTTTCTTGGGTAACAGCCAGTAGTCCTAGGATGCTGATTTTGCTGTGGGAGTACAATTATAGGAAGAATATGAGGGTAAACATGATCAAAGCTGTATATGCTGGGATGAGATAAGCCTGAAAAACACTGACTGAGATACTGTTTTTTCTTTTTGCTTTGTTTTATTACTCAGATTGCCCTGAAGTGATGACTATAGCACATGCAGATGCAGTCCTTCAGGGTGCAAAGTTAGACAAACTTTGTTTGTATTCTGTATCAAAAGAGAGCAGAGGGCCAGTCACATCACCGCCACACCAAGGCACACAATGCCTAGTGCAGTGTAAGCAGTTGGGTGAGCAGAGAGCCAGGGCTGTGGTGTGTGGAAAATGCTAGTGGAGGCAGACAATGCAGCAGTCCGAGGCCTGACCAGCCCTCAGAGGGACGGGGGTCGCCTCACTGCGACAACAGCCCCTGTCTCCCTCCCTTCTTTTTCTTTTTGTGAGCAGCCACAGGATGGGCTCAGGGAGGACAGTGAAGTTTGCCCTGTGCGAGGTGCTGCAGTTTGCAGGCCTGTGTGTGCCACTCTTCATCGTCATGCAGAGGTTTGCCGTCATCGTTGCAAAGGTCAAAACATCAGCACAACCCCCTGGAGACGGCAGCACTGCCTACTGGTTAATCGTGGCTTCTTCTATTGCCTATGTCACCTCCACTGCCCTGCTGGTCTGGGTACCCCTAAAGTATATGGTCTTCATGAAGAAGAGGTTTCTCATAGGGAGAAAGAAGTGGTGAGTTTCTCCTGCCTTTGGCTTGATCACAGGCCTGCGGTGTTAGAAATGGAGGTTCAGCACTGGTTATGTATGGTCAGCAGCTGGGATCCCAGTACTGTCCTGCATGACTGAGACATAATCAGCTGCTTTGAGGCTGAACAGGCCTGTGACCGGTTCGGACAGAACTTGGCTGCTTAATAGGTGTTAGCAATTCCTGCCATTGACTTTGACTTCCTCCCTTTTTTTTTTCTTTCCCTTCTTTTGTTTGTGCATCAGGAGGCCAGTGACACTCGTTTATGTGATCCTATCCACCTTACCCTGCTTTGCCTTTCTTATTGCCAGCTCTGAGGTACAGCACCCTGCAGATTGTTTCTCATTCTTTCATTTGTTACATCAGTTCATCTCTACTCTGATCATGAACCTTGACCTGTATTGTGCTATATGTGTAACATGAATAAGCCTGGAATTGTAGCTCTTTTGTAGTCATGTGGGGTGATTGTGTTTGTACTCCAAAGAGGTAGCTGGTAACTTTAAAAAATATATTTTTTACAACATTAGTGACCACAGTGATAGTTTGTGGGTGAGAGGAACCACAGTAATATTGAAACAAAGGTGATGAGTTGTGAGAATCCTTTTGGATCTCAGGAGAGGACTACCCAGTCTTATGATAAGGAGCTACTGATAAGCAGCTTGGTTCCTCTTCCTGTCCATGCTGTCCTTGTCAAATCATCTGTCTATGAGGCAGATTTTCACTTCCTAACTGGCTGTTTCCCAGGCCTTATTTGCTATTTTATGTGGCACTTTGTAAAGCTCAAGCAAACCTTTTGGCCGTTGCTTATCTAGTGGCTTTAACATACAAGCCATAAATTCTGCTAAGATGACCAGCTTGTCTGTTTAAGACTGTGTCCTGTTACTATGAAGTCCTGACTCAGGCAAATGCCATAGCTGCAAGTGATAAATCCCAAAAGGTTTATTATCGCTGAGGTAAACCAGTGGGCACTATAATGATTAGAAGTGAATAAATAATTACAATACACAATCAGGCTAATGATTTTATGGTTGTTTATCCAGGTTCAGATAAATAACAACCTGAAACATGATACATTCACTGAGCTCCCTGTATCACTAGTCCTCTTCTCACTCATCTGCATTGACGTTGTGGAGAGGATACGACACTGCAGACTGACCGGCCATGGTGAGAGCAGCTCTCTAAACACATTACACAAATCACTCTTTGACTGCTATAGATCCTGAACTTTCTGCTGCCGACTTCTATAGTGATACCAGCCTAGTTTTACATTGCAGGAGCTTGGAGGCAACAGGAAAACACGGTGAACAGTTCTTTACGTCACTTATCCAAAATGAGGAAATGAGTAGGATGTTTTTTTTTTTAGCCTACCTTTACTTCTCCGAACACATTGCTGACATGACAAAAGTACAAAAATTTATTTTCGTAAAAAAAAAAAAAAAACATCACATGGGGGTTCATGTGAATTTCTTCAAAAGCCAAATCCTTTTGAGACTTAAAGGTCAGCCATCTCTTGATTTATTGCCTCTATCTAAACAGCAGATTGTTTGTATCTGTATGACCACATTATTTGGCTGATAACCTTCGGCTGTATCTCTGTAAACTGATTTCTCATGTCTCTCAAAAATCTGGCCAAACACCACTTGACGATAAATGACTTAAGTAAATGTAATTTAAGACAGTTTTTTTTTCTCTTTTTCTTCTTTCCAGCTAGTGACACCGAAAGAGATGCTGACATCCCCTCCACTGTCCTCACACATGTGGAACAAGTATCACCAGTAACTCCTATCACTCCAGCTGTGCCAGGGTCAGCTACGACAGGGCCAGCTGTGCCCAGACAAGGTATGCTCACTCCTATGCAACCAGGAGCAAACCAGCTCAATGATAGGAACCAGAACGGAGCAGGAGCTCGACTAGAGACCAATGGGACACTACCAGGGATACCAGGCAACAATGGGAGGCCATTTGGCATCTCTGGATTGAGCCAACCATCAGGAAGCACCACACCATACCGCATATCTCCCTATGCATATACGGGGCCTCTGAGATTCCTGTGTGCCACCGATGCCCGTGCAGATGTGTTTGTGGACAGCTTTATGTTTTGGATGGATACAGTGGAGATGGTGAGAGTGGCAGGACATCCTCTGGTCTACTATTCAGGCTGGGTGTTTCCCATCTATATCTTCAGCTACCTGTCATGCTTGCGTGTAGTGGTCATGCCCCACAGCCCCCTGCTTTCCTCACTAGGAGTAGCCCTGCAGGATTTACCCTTCTTCTTTGTACGTGTTGGCCTCATTGCCTTCTTCGGTTTTGTCACGCCCATCCTCTATCTGATGAAGAACTTGTTGGTCTCTCTGGCCTTCATCTACTTCAACTTTATGACCAAGCTGAGGGTCTTCAACACAGAGAGGATGTTCTTTTGAGACCAGCATTCAAGGACAAACATGCTTTTTCCTTATTTTCTGTTATATATACACTATGATGAGGTCATCATATGTGCAGGTAACCCCTGTGAGCCAAAAGCTCAGGCTTTCTAAACACTCTTTTTCAGACAGCTTTTTGTCTTCTATGGCTTCTGCATGGTGTCATAGAGATATGGTCATCTCAGGCAATCAGAAGAAAACCGGCTAAGCAGAGGCTGAACTGAGAATTATTGTTGAACTGTGAATAATGCACAGCTACTCTAGTAGAGCTTAAGAATAATGAGCTGAAAATGAGCACCTTTAAAAGAGGTGTTTAAACAAAGGTTTGACACAAACAAGGAATGTATTAATTCACAAGGTCGCTGTACCAGCTCGTGAGCTTAAAATTAGTCATATAATAAGTTAAGTACAAAAGGCATTCCTAAATTAAAGTAGTTGTTGCCTAAAAATTTCATATCAAATGTTTATATCAAAGGCAAGTTATTGTGTAACAGCTGAGGAGGCTAACGTTAGCTTGCTAATATATGATGATTTGAATGAGGAGTAGAGCAACAATTGTGAAATGCTCAACAATTCTGGCATCATACTTAATTAAAAGTTAATTAATAACAATGTAATTATTGAAAAAACAAAAATCTCACTTAAATGTACAAAATTATGAGATTGATATTAATATAGAATGTAAATGTGTAATCTTCAGAGATTTCTCTACACATTATGATGCTACAGGGACTTTCTGTTTACATTATTTAATATATGCAAACGTACTAAGTTTACACCAAACCTTATAGTGAATAACTTATGAAGAACTTAATTTTCAGACTTAGTGATGATTCATGAAAAGCTGGTGCAGTCAAACCAAGTATGAATTTGTGCAACAAAATGCATGATGGTACTTTTCACAGGCCAAAAGGGAGCTCTTAGGCAATGGAAATTACGTGTTGAGGGACTGTTGTCATGTTATGTCCAACGATACTTTTTTCTTACCCTCACCAAGTATGGCACATTGGGAATGTATCTGTAATGTCACTAATAGCAGATTTTTCTACAATCATAAAGTGCAGTGAATGTGTAAAAGCATAAATTCATGTTGTTTATATTAGGTTTTTCTTTGCTAAGTTTCTATACAAAAAGAAAAACAAGCCTGAGATTGTGTCACTGATACATATATTTTGGTAAACTTAATAAAGAAACTTATAAAATATATTGCAACTTTCACTTGTGTGATTTGTTACGCACACAGAAATTAACTGACATTAACTGACTTCACGTTCTTTTTTTTTTTTTTACCTCTGTTTAAACCTTTTTCATTGGAATTTGCTGGTTTTATTTCCAACTCCTCGAGAGTGAGGTTTTCCTGTTATTTTTATGCAAAACATTCTCATCACACACAAGAGCAATGACAAGGTAGAGGATACAGTACCGTATCACAGCGCCTGAAAAATGTACTTCAATTTAATGCAACACTCATGCAGAACTATGTTTGTGAGGATTATCATTTTCAGAATAGACAAAGCTTCAGAAAAAAAAAAAAAACAAATTCAATAAAGTAACACAAGACATTAAGATCAGAATATATTGATAGCATATGTACTGGATTTTAATGACATCATGTCCACTGAGTATACAATCAGGTACTTGGACAATGGCAGTTTTTGTAATTTTTGCCTCTATATGCCATGATGGTGGAATTTAAATCAGCTAATTGAGATGTGACTGCAATGCAAGCTAATAGATCGCATCAAATTTTATTAATTTGTCTCATATATCCATTCCAGTGATATTGACTACTTTCAGATCAGTGCAGATTCTGTACTAGATCAGGCATCCCTATAACATAGTAGAGGGATTTACCCCCTACAGTGCACATATGACTTTTTTTTTGTTGTTGTTCAGCCTCCAAACAACATGGTGGTGTGGTGGTTTTTGCCTGATGGGAAGTACTGTCCTGCAAAAATGAATCACATCAGCAAAGAGCTGCAAACCTCATTATACATTTGTTTGCTGATACCTATTCTGACAAATCATTTGACATCTGAAATTTCTTCAGAGCTAGTCCTGTACAGTCTTAGGGTTCTTTTGCTTTACAGTTCTACCTGACATTTAAAGCTGAACTCTATTTTCTTGCTGAACAAAGACATCAGATTGTTTGTTTCCCATTTTGTGCCTCCCCTGCCAAAAAGTCTGCAAAAAAACTATGGAGGCATTTGACCAATTGTCACTACCCATGTGACAGGAAATCTATCAGTATGATTCAGAGGGGAAGGCGCTGTGTCTCTGTATCACTGTTGCTCTGTGTCACACACCTTTGCAGACACCAGACCCCTTTGCCCTTCATGGGAAATCTCTGCTACAGCCTCGTCCACCACTCAGACGAAACCACACAGTGAGGATAATGTTACCCTGTTCAAATTTTGCTGTGGTCCTCTGTTTCCTTCAAGTCCTCTGCATCACTGCTGATATAGGTGCGTACCCCAGATTGTTTTTGGTGAATACTAGGCTTGTAAATTAGAACACTAATGTGAGTTTTGTAACACTGTCATTCTCACTTTCACATGGGTATTAGTGTTCTAGGGTTAAATATATGTATATATGATGCATTGTTTATGTTTTCTTTTTCTACACCAGACACAAGTAGCTTCCTCATCTTCAATGAAGATCACAACAAGTGCATAAAGGTGGAGACTGCCAGCTCTATAACACTGGCTGCTTGTAATCCTCGTGCCAAAGAGCAGCAGTTCCGGTGGGCCTCTGAATCACGTCTCCTCAGTTTGTCCCTCAAGTTGTGTCTGGGTGCTACTGCGATAAAAGACTGGGTAAAGGTGCAGCTGTTTGAATGTGATGAGAACAGTGACCTCCAGCACTGGCAGTGTAAGAATGATACCATCTTTGGCCTAAGAGACCAGGCCCTGCACTTAAACTGGGGCAACCGCAATGAGAGAAACGTAATGATCTACAAAGGTTCAGGGGTCTGGAGTCGCTGGAAGATATATGGCACCCGGGGGGACCTTTGTTCAAAAGGATATCAAGGTAGGAATTCTGGGTGCAACAGCCTGCAAAGGCTGGAGTGTGCTTTAACTTTAGAGGGTCCCTCAGTGTTTTACCATGTTGTGCATAATTTCTTCATGTGTTTAAGATTGTTATTGCATATGCAGTATATAATAAAAGAATCATATTGTAGCGCATCTAGACCAAGTAAACGGTGATATAGCTATAGATGACATATGATTTAAAATTTAAATATAGGTCTGTTCAAGAAATTCATGGCTTTTTAAAAAAATCTCTTTTACAGTAAAATTCATAAACAATCTGAATATATTTACAGCAACAACATTTTATTAAAAACAATTCATGGTTTTAAATTGCGAAAAAAGAAAAATCAGTTAATGCTCATGATAATGAATCACACAGATGCATGTCCACATACAACTGGACCTATACAATCAAGGTTAAAAAGAAAAGAATCCTCTTTCAATTCTAAAGCTTTAGATATCAAGACGTAATTTAAAAAAAATTATCTATTCCTTGTCGGATCTTAAAATTAGGTAAGGGCACAGCCGATGAACAATAACACGTGACAGATTACACACTGTCATTATTTATTTAATAAAAACTAAGCCAAAATCCAGAAGCAGTGTGGAGGAATTTTGGCCCACTCTTTTTACAGCCTTGTTTCAGTTCATTGAGGTTTGAGGGCATCCATTTATGCACAGCTGTCTCATGGTCCCACCACATCATTTCAATCATGTTATGACCTTGAGGTGACATTGCTGTAATGTCCACTCCTGGAAAGATTGGCAATTCTCTTGAATCTTAAATATTTTCCACTTCCACTCTGAAATGATGGACCTCAAATTGTTTGGATGTAGACTTATAACCCTTCCCAGATTGATTGGCAGCAACAAGTGCTTCTATAAGATCATTGCTGACATCCTTCCTTCCTAAATTTTACCATGGCTCGGTGTTGTAATAGAAATTTGTAATAGTAACAATAAATCCACGTTCTCTATCTCCACAGAAATTTTCACAATAGGGGGCAATGCTTTTGGAAGCCCCTGTCAGTTCCCATTTAAGTTCCAAGAGAAGTGGTACCCTGAATGCACAAAGGACGGTCGATCTGACAATCAGCTGTGGTGTGCCACAGAGAGATATTATGATGAAGTGCAGAAATGGGGATTTTGTCCAACCAGAGGTAATCTCTTCAACCTGACAGATGGTCACAACTTTACAATAACCAACATTAAATTAAGCCAGTCCAAAACTTCACAGTGACCTCTATCGCAAACTGCACAATTATTTTATTTCAAGAGGTGAGTGTTACAGGTCTGGTTTCTGACCCCCACTCACCTCTTCCTCTCATGAACTTTAAACACAACTCTGCCCTTTTCACACACCTGAGTTTCCCCTGATACTTCTCTTAAAAGAGAAAAATAAATGAATCTTTATTAACGTCACAGTCTCAGATCTACAAGATGTACCTCAGACTGCATACTTATTGACACTTTCTATCTTTTCTGTCCTCCATTCAGGTCAAAAAGTATTGCATTACTTTTATTAATTTCCTGCTGTGCAATAATTTGTAGTGTTTTTTGTCTTTACCATAATCTAGCATCCTCTAGGTGGGACACTGACCCAGTCACTGGGGTTCAGTATCAGTTAAATGCACAGTCAGCACTGACCTGGTATCAGGCCAGGAAGAGCTGCCAGCAGCAGGGAGCCGACCTCCTCAGCATCGTAGAGTTACATGAGCAGTCATACATTTCAGGTACATAATTACCCTTGTATCAGCTACAACTGTGTTATCTTGTTAATGATTAATTAATTTAAAATGCATGTGTTGACACAGGGTTAACAAATCATTTGGGATCATCTCTGTGGATTGGGCTGAACAGCTTGGATTTTGACAGTGGATGGCAGTGGAGCAATGGAAACCCATTCAGATATCTAAACTGGGCCCCAGGTCAGTGAGATGTCATATGTATTTTTTTTTCTTTTTCTTTTTTTCAAATTGAAGTAACTAATCTATGCTTCCAACAGGTCATCCCTCATCTGAAACCGGGCTCAACTGTGCAACCCTAAATGCTGCAAAGGCCTCAAAATGGGAGAGCAGCACATGCACCAAGAAACTTGGTTACATTTGTCGTAAAGGAAACTCCACCAGTCTGCCCCCACCACCAAGTAAAATCTTAATTAATTCTAAGGCCAAGTCTTTACAATACAAACTTACAATAATATATTATTTTAGCCCTGTTGGTCTCTATCCACAGTCAAACAGCCTGGTTTCTGCCTCAGTCACTGGGTCCACTATGCAGGAAACTGTTACTATCTGGAGAGGAGTACAAAGATGTGGAGGGATGCCTTAGCTGCATGCCGCAAAGAGGGAGGAGATCTGGCCAGCATACACAACATAGAGGAGCAAAGCTTCATCATATCTCAGTCTGGATACTGTAAGTGTGCAAAAAGTCATTTTTCTAAAACATTATTTTCATGGTTAGCACTACTGCCTCACAGCTAGAAGGACATCTGGAAGGTCTGGGTTCAAGTCCACCTCTGTGTGGAGTTTGCATGTTCTCCCCATGTCTGTGTGGGTACTCCGGTTTCCTCCCATAGCACAAAGACATGCAGTTACTGGGGTTAGGTTAATTGGTCACTCTAAATTGCCCATAGGTGTGAATGTGAGTGTGAATGGTTGTCTATCTCTCTGTGTTGGCCCTGCGACAGGCTAGCAACCTGTACAGGGTGAACCCCGCCTCTTGCCCTATGACAGCTGGGATAGGCTCCAGCCCCCACGCTTTTTTCCCCCAAACTGTGCAGGCTCTTTAAAACATTTTCTAATATGACCTTCTTGTTCTTGAGTGTAACCAGTGGTTTGCATCTTATTGTAAACCCTCTGTATTTCCATTCATAAAGGCATCTTGATTGCAGACCTTCACAATGATACACCTACCTGCTCGAGAGTGTTCTTGACTTTGGCTTGTTATTGTGAAAGGATTTGTCTTAACCATGGAAATAATTCTGTGATCATCTACTTTAGTTGTCTCCTGTGGTCTTTCAGGCTTTTTGGTGTTGCTGAGCTGGCCAGTGTATTTCTTCTTTTTACCAGATTGTTGATTTGGTGACTTTGAAAGTTTTTGCTTTCTCTCTAATAGGTTTATTTGAGTATGATGGCCTCCTTCAGCATGTCTTTGGACCTCATATTGAGCATGTCAGTGAACACCTACCGAATAGAAGTTCAGAATGCGGAAATCAACTCCAGATCTTTTATCTGCTTTATTTGTCATTGAATAACAAGAGAACAGGCCTCACCTGGCTAGTTAATGCAATGCTTTTGTAAAACACACTGAATTAAAGCTCAAAGTCTGCATTTCAACTGCATCTTGATTGTTTTTCAAATCCTCTGTGGTGGTGTACAGAGGCAAAACTACAAAAATTGTGTTATTGTATAAAAACTTATGGACCTGACTGTATAACAACTTTGTGTTTATTTCAAACCGCAGTGCCGACAGATGTGCTCTGGATTGGTTTAAATGATCAAAGGAGCCAGATGCTCTTTGAATGGTCTGATCACTCACATGTCACCTTCATCCAGTGGCAGAGTGATGAGCCCTCTCATCTCACCAACCTCCAAGAGGACTGTGTTGTGATTCAAGGAAAGGTAGCATGCATTCCTGGTCAAATGCTAAATGGCAATAAAAACTGTTATAATACTACTGCTCTGACCACCTCTGTATTTCTTATACAGGATGGGAAGTGGGCAGATCACAGATGTGAGCAGGCATATGGGTATATCTGCAAGAAGAAGGCCTCGACTAAACCACTTTCAGGCGCTATAGAGCAAATAAACCCAGGATGCAAGCTTGTGAGTTACAGCCTTTTTTTTAATATTGATGTCTTTAAAAAACAAAGCCTGTTTTCAAATGAATATACACTTGTTTACTTTTAGGGCTCTTTTAGGTTTGCTTCATACTGTTATAGCATCGGAGAAGAAACAAAAACTTTTGAAGAAGCAAAGCGGGTGTGCTCAGAGGCTGGTGCTAACCTGGTGGATGTAGCTGACAGGTATATTACAAGGTTTTCTGCTATAATTATGTAGAATTAACAAACACAGTTTCAGTTCTTACTGTATTAGTTTTAAAGGTGATGAAGAAAAAATGCTTTTTTACCACAGACGTGATCACATGAACATGAGTAAATAACAAATTGAGAATAAACTCCATCACTGGGTTGCATTTCCAATTCACTATAAGCTGAACAATAATAATCAAATATTATAACTTTCACCAGACTAGTGTGGGCAGGTCTGAACATTTTTGGTCTTTATAACCACTGAACCCTCCGTTTTAATGGGGGAGAAATTTTACATATTTGCTAAACCTTCTGTTTTCATGCAGATATGAGAATGCTTTTCTGGTCAGTTTGGTGGGCTTGAGACCAGAGAAGTACTTCTGGACAGGGTTTTCCAATGCAGAAGACAGAAACACTTTCAAATGGACAACTGGAAGAAAAGTAACATTCACTCATTTCAATGTAGGAATGCCAGGTACTGTACACCTTAGTTACACTTTGTAACTTTGTTTAAATATAAACTTACCACAAAATGTAAGGAATTTTGTGTTTGGTCATTTATTTCTTTGTTACAACAATGGTTTTTGCTAATACATTTTATACTAAGTCTCTCTTTTTTCCTCTTAAATGGTCCCACATTTAAAAGGAAAATCCATTTGAGAGCTGAGCAGCAAGATTGAGTATGTGGATTGTGCCCATGAAAAACTTTAGAGACTACCTCCAGAATTTGGGAGAGGAAGGAATGGCCGACCTGCAGTCCTGACCTCAATCCCACTGAACACTTGTGGGATCAGCTTGGGCATGATGTTCACGCCAGAGTGACCAACAGAACCTTATTGGCTGACTTGCGACAAATGCTGGTTGAAGAATGGAATGCCATCCCACAGCAGTGTGTAACCAAGCTGGTTACCAGCCCACATGCTACTGAGGCCCCGGGTTGTTAAATTATTAAATTGTTAAATTGCCAATATGTCTTGTTTCTTCACACTTCAATCATCCAATCCCATAAACGACAACAAACAAGACTCAATGCAGATTAAGCTGCTTGACATTGACAAGTTTTTCATCCGTGCAATCCACATACTCAGCTCTGCTGCTCAACCCACAAATGCATTTTCCTTACAAATTTGGCACCATTTAAGGAGAAATAAACAGACATTTCAACAGTATAAGATTTATTAGTTTATATTTTGATGTGTGTTTGGCATCATTGTCCTGCTGGAACACCCAACTGTATCAACATTTCAGCCATCTAGCTGTGGATTTGAGTTCAAGTTGAAGAATTAATAGTCTATCATTTTCATTATTCCACCGACTTTTTGCAGTGTACCAGTACCACTGGCAGCAAAACAGCCCCAGAGCATAATGCTACCACCACTACCATGCTTGACAGTTGGTACAGTGTTTGAAAATCTCACCATTACTCCTCCAAACATACCTCTCGTCACTGTGGCCAAATAATTGGCAGCTTTGTTTATATAAGATTTTGCCATATATATTTAAGCAATATATAATGCAAAGGAGATTTGGAACTACTGAGTCAGCAGAGCTTTGGAAATTTTTACACACTTTGCGCCTCAGGACTTGGAGACTGTAACTTTACATGGCCTACCAATTCATGTCCAGTTGCTGTGTTTCCTAAACACTTACACTTTGCAACAGTAACATTTACAGTTGATCACAGAATACCTAGGAGTGAAGATATTTTAGACTGATTTGTTGCAGCGGTGGCATCCTATTACAACGCCACTCGAATTGAGTGACCTCTCTAGTGCAACCCATTCTTTCATAAATGGTTGTAAAGGCAGCCTGCGTGCAAGGTGCTTGATTTTTTACACCTGAGGCAATGAGACTGAAAACACCTAAATTCAAAGCTTAATAGGTGTCGCCCAGTACTGTTGTTCATATAGTTTATTTTTTAATTGGTCTCTATGGACTTCCAATTTAGGCGTTGCTAAACTTTCTCTGGTCAATCATATTTAAAGAGTAACAGCTTTATTTTTGGTATATTTTTCTGTTTTGTGTTTGTTTGTTTGTTCTTTGAGGCAACAGCAACCACTGGATTGTTTTAAAGAAATTTGGTGCAGACATTTGTCTCTCTAAATTCCTTCCTGATTTTATAATGCTTCTTCTAACATCATCATCCAGATTTTCATTTTTGTTTGTTAATAAAAGACAGAAAACAAGGATGTATTGCCATGACAACTGGGATTGTTGCTGGATTATGGGATGTTATCAGCTGCAGTAACAAGGAGAAGTATATTTGCAAGAAAAGTGCAGAGGGTGTGCAGACAACAACAGCTCCACCCACCACTCCGGCCCTGAGATGTGCATCCGAGTGGACGCCACTTGCCACAGGGAACAAATGTTACAAAGTAGGAGCACAAACTGAATAAATCTGTAATATTTGTGTTGTTTTGTTAACATAAAACAGATATAATTTTTATTTTTCACTCATTAATAAAGGCTTACACAAAAAGTCAAGAGCATAAGAAGACTTGGTTTGAAGCACAGGACTTCTGCAGGGCCATTGGTGGAGATCTCATAAGCCTACACAATAGGCAGGAAGTGAGAAGATTGTATGTTCACTTGCACTAACGGCTTGCATGTCTCTGAATTCACAGTGGACAATTCACAGTGGATTAACAGTTTAGGTAATCCATACTTGTGTTTTCTACTCTCATAAAGAGTCTTTCACAGTGGAAGAGTCTGGATAGGCTTCAGCTTACAGGGTACCAATGGAGGTTTTGTCTGGAGTGATGGATCGCCTGTATGTAGCAATTCAGAACAATTAGAAAAAGCTTTGATCATTACTGCTCTCAGCATTGTCCTAATGATGTATCTTTCCAAAAACTGCGATCTAGTCTGACTTTGAGTACTGGGGCTATGGGGAACCAAACAACCACAATGACAACGAGCACTGTACAGAGATGGACACTACGTTTAGTCGGAGATGGAATGATCGACACTGTGAGGCCTACAATAACTGGATCTGTCAAATACTCAAAGGTAACACCAACTAGTTTCATCATGGAGTCCCAGCTCACCTAAGTCCAAATATCTAAACAGTTGGGGTTAAATTAAAGTTTTTCCCTGTTAATAAGTTTGTGATTCTTATCATTTTTTCTCAGGTGTGACTCCCAAACCTGAGCCTGCCATAGTTCCACAAGGTAGGCATCAACTGTGTCCCTGAGAATAGGTTATTTTGCATCAACAGATCTTTTTGTTTCCAGGATTTACTGAGCAACACAACGTTGATCCATCACTTCAGTCTAAACTGAAATATGTCATCACCTGTCAGATGGATTGCAAATAAATGTCAAGAAAACATTTATGGTGCCAGAAGATAGACCTGAACAATTATCTTACAATTTGGGTGCTTGTCTTTTGTTTCCATATAAATCCTGTTACTGTATATATTCCCATCAGCATTAGCTGTACTTGTAAATGTTAGCATGCCAACATGGTAAACTAAGATGGTGAATATTAGCTTGTTAGCACTATGACTGAGCATGCTAATGTTAGCATTTGGCTTGAAATATCCCAGAAAGGCAAAGTTGTTACTCACTTAGTTCTCTTTGCAGAATACAACACCACAGAAGATGGATGGCTTGTATACAATGACACCCATTATTACATTAACATGAACAAACAGAGTATGGAAGCTGCCAGAGACTACTGTAAAAAAAACTTTGGTGAACTTGCAGTCATCACAGGAGACAGCGAACGGAAATTCCTTTGGAAACAGGCAAGAAACACAGAATATATCACTAAACATAAGAGTTTATCTTAATTTGCTAATGTAAGGTCTCTCTTTATGTTTAAACAGATTTCTAAAGAAAAAGAAGGACAGTACTACATTGGCATGACAGTGAATTTGGATAAATCATTTAGGTAAATCAAACAACAAATTAAGAAAAAAAACACTAGAAATACTAACCATTTACTAACAACCGCTATCAAAAATTATGGATTCTTGATAACTTCATATTATTCTTTCCATTTTTAAGCTGGGTAGATGGCACCCCTGTAACCTACACTGCATGGGAACACAATGAGCCCAATTTTGCCAACAATGATGAAAACTGTGTCACTATGTACCAGAGCATGGGTGAGCCTAATACAGAGAAACTCTATATTGCATTTTATGGGGAATTTTATTCATTTTTTTTTTTTTTTGTTCACAATTCTTCACATTTAGGGTACTGGAATGATATTAACTGTGGTCTTGAGCTTCCATCTATTTGTAAGAGAAGCAGCAGTTTTATCAATACAACAGTGACACCAACCACAGTTCCCAAAGGAGGATGTGCTCCGGAGTGGCTAGCTTTCCAAGGAAAGGTAATACCACACAGATTATTCCGGCAGAATGTAGACACTCTATATAATGTAAATGTCTTTAATAAAAAGAATGTTTTTTCTACTACTTCCAGGATGTGTATTTAGATCTGCTCCTGTAAATCGTTTTCTCATGTCCTGGCCAAATTATTGACTGCCCATTTGTTATTCCAACCGAAATGCTTTAAATACATTTTATTTACACAGTGCTACAAATTTGTTGTGGGGAATGACAAAAACTGGCACGATGCCAGGACATACTGCATAAACCAGGGAGGAAATCTGCTTTCTGTATTCAGTGAGAAAGAGCAAGGTGAGTGATAGGAGTCTTGCAACATGCTGCTCATGAAAAAAAAAAAGGTTTTCTTCTTTGTAAAGGTTAAATTTCATGTCTCACTAAATTACATTTACTGAATTATTGGTTATTCCTTTCTAGCATTCCTAACAACACAGATGCTGAACTACAAGAAAGATTTTTGGATTGGCATGAATGATGTCAACTGGGACATGCACTTTGTGTGGACAGATGGCAAAAGCATTTCATACACCAACTGGGGCTTAGGGGAGCCAGCATCAGCACCTCTAATAGGATATTTTCATGAGGTTTTTATTTCAGCTTATATCTCTATACAATAAAACTTTTTCCGCTCTCTCGGATACTTTAATTTAATAAACTGATTAAATTAGATAGAGTCCTGTCTATCCAGACATCTACTACTACATAAACAGTTGATTTACGTACGTGCCCCAGATCAACTGCTTCTTGTCACCAAACATAGAGGAAATAGGAAGAAGGGTAACATAATATTCAAAAGATTAATTTTGAATTGCTGAAATTGAATTTCAGCAATTGCTAAAAATTACTGAATAAATAAATAAATTGATATATAAAAGACTACTGTAGGATTTCCTTTTATCTTACATTCTGCTTTGCTATGCTACAGAAGAAAGATCACTTTTTAAACAGCTAATGTTAGAACTTAATAAAACATTTGATACACTTATGAAATACAGAAACCTCTTTGCACTGATCTAAACATCCATCCATCCTTCTATCATTCATCTATCTTCTTCCACTCATCCTGTCAGGGTTTGGTCTAAACAACACATTGTAAAAATATGGGAAACCAGCCTCTTTCTTTTCTGCTTGACAGTCCTATGACTGTGTGATCATGGTGGGCAGAAAAACCAGAAAAACAGGATACTGGAAAGTGGATGACTGCGCGTCAATCCACAGCTTCATCTGTAAAAGAAACATCGGTGAGTAACAAACTAACAAGGCCACACAGTGTCAGTAAAGCATGCTGTTAAATTTCAAGATCTCTCTTCAAATGGGCGAGAGTGTTCAAACTTTTGACTGGTATTGTACTTGGCTGAGCCACAGGAGAAAGTAATCAGACAGAAGCAAAAATAACGAGAGAAACAGGAGGGATGACAAAGTAAAAGAGAAAATAATCAAATCACAATCAACACCAAGACACAAAGACCAACACTAAACTATTGTGTCACCAACTTTGCGCTGCAGAGCCCAAAGATAGACATTTCCTGTACTGTAACTGTGAATACCAACTAATGTGATTCGTTCACTCAGATTCTCAGATTGCAGTCAAACCCACCACTGTGTTACCAAAGGCCTTCTACAAGCTCGGCAATGATTCCTACAAAGTGGTGGCCCAGAAGATGCGTTGGGATGAAGCTAGGAGGCAGTGCCAAGCAGATGATGCAGATCTGGCTAGCATCCTGAACCCTGTAACCCACGCATACGTCACCTTGCAGATGTTCAAGCTCAATGAGCCTGTGTGGATTGGGCTCAACAGCAATGTGGTAGTGGTCTACCTGTTACTGCACATCACTGGTTCAATCAAGATTTCAAGATGAGATTATAACTTGTTTCTAACTCTGTAAGTGTTCATCAGTTTTATGTTTTTCACAGACTGGTTTTCGCTTCAAGTGGGTTGATAACTGGCCTCTGTCTTTCACCAAATGGGGCAAAAATGAACCTAAAAATAACTACGGCTGTGTGTATACAGATGTGGACAAAACATGGAAGACTGCACCATGTACCAATACCTATTATTCCCTTTGCAAAAGGTCACCAGGTTAGACATTTT
>JASGAU010407016.1:0-16003 GCA_030220045.1 Australoheros facetus
TAGCAGCATAACTAAGGGGTGGTTCAGGGTCACCTGATCCAGCCCTAACTATAGGCTTGATCAAAAAGGAAAGTTTTAAGCCTAATCTTAAAAATAGAGTTGAAGTCCAATATAAATTTTTACATGGATTTTTAGCCTTAAAAAAGCCCAAACTTAAAACGGCCCTTTTCTTCTTCTGGGCTCAGGAACTACTTCCAGCGTTTGTGATTTTCCAGCTGCAGTTCTCATGTCTAACTTCAGGTGGCACCATTGCACTGTCAGTTGCGGTTACCTGGCCCGACGCTGACGTCCTGTTCTTCCCGGCACTTTTCTCAGCACCCTTTAAAGTGTGCATAAATGCTAATGCACCTTTAAAACACCTGAATTTCAAACATATTTTAATTTACTGTTATTTTATTTTTGTCTGACTACTTTTGAAGTGATAGCACAGCTCGACTTTCACATTCTAACTTTTGTCTATATTTAGTTGATTATTAGATTCAGTGTGCTCCTGTGATCTGGGAGAAAACTTGTCATTTCAACAGCAATATCTGGCAGTACCGTGCCAGACGATGTGCAGTATCCTGATAATATGCTGCGTGGTGATGGCGATTTATCATCTGGCCCGTTCCCTTTTATTCTGCGTTTCATTGTCTCGCCTCTTGTCAGGAAGCCAAAGATTTTCTGTCAAATTTAATTCGAAAAGCGATCCAACCTTATTAAACTGAAACTGATTAAGACCCAAATTCCCCCCTGTAAAGGAAGCCAGGAGGGGGGGGAGAGATAATTAAAGAAAGTAAAAATTGTTTTACAATATTATAGAAAATAATGTTATTTTAATAACTCATTCTGGTACCCTCTGAATAATAAATTAGTTTTGAAATAGCTATAGAAATGAGTCATTGTCTGAATGACAAACTGCCTGAATAACATTACAAAATCTCAAAGTAAATGATTATTTTGCTGTTGCCTGTGTTCTGGGCTCATCACAAGAACAATGGCTGTGTGTACTGCGGCGCATAATGGCTTTTGCCTAATTTTGTCTCTTTAAAAGGTGGGAGATAAATAAGCCTCTGGAGATAATTCTAGACGGCCAAACACAATGGTGAATTATAAATAATCTTGCGTGGGTGAAATTAC
This sequence comes from Australoheros facetus, assembly GCA_030220045.1. Taxonomy (NCBI): domain Eukaryota; kingdom Metazoa; phylum Chordata; class Actinopteri; order Cichliformes; family Cichlidae; genus Australoheros; species Australoheros facetus. The sequence continues at coordinate 1,120 of JASGAU010407016.1, forward strand.
AGGGAATTGTAGTGCAAGCTTGTGTCTGCAACAGTTTAAGTGAGAATCAGTCACTTGCATTTCCTGTGTGGCGATTCCAGTAAATATCCAGCAATAACCACTGAAGTCAAGGTTGATGTTTATCTACATATGGACATGTTTTACTGTACTTTCACAACAAAACACAAGTCTGACAGTCTAATTATTTCTAATTGTGAGCAAATTGCATAGTGAGCAGGTTTTACTATAATGGTGACTACTTGCAGGAATCTCTCTATAGAGCTACATGATACAGTCAGACTCATTCTGTAACTCTGTAAACATGTGGCAGTGTGTGTCATGGTACCGTACGCTTGTGTGTGTGTGTGTGTGTGTTTCAAAAGTCTCCAATTCAGCTCCAAATGCATTCAAATTTCAGGGATTATCTAGAGCGTGTGCCCCTATTAAACTATCAATATTAAATTTCACAATTCCAGTCAATATTTGATGAGGCCTATTTTCTTACAATGCAGCTTTCAGGGCTCAGAATCAATATTTTACATAAAAGTAAATTTTTCATAATGTTAGCTTTGAAAGCCCAAGTGCATTATTAATATCAGTTACAAGAGAAGTGTGAAAAGTGACAGGTTCCATATGCATTTGCTAAAATTCAGTGGAGGTGAAAACTATATGCTGTGCACTGATTGCACCACAAATCTTCACAGTACTGTCAGCCTCCTGGATTCCTCCTGGCAGGGGGGGGGACAACAAGACAATTCCTGTCGGAGGCTGTGTATTTTGCCACCCCTGCTGCGTTTAAAATCCATCACTGTCAACATAGTTCTCCTCTCTCAAACTTTTCTTTTATTGGAGTCTAGAAATCCCATCTCTGTAGTTTAGCTCCTTTGTCCTCACTTTGTTTATGAGTCTCACTGAGCGTGCTTTCTGCTGTCTTGCCTCCCTCTGTTGCCTGCGTTTCTCCTTCTCCTTCCCTCTCCCTCTTCCTCTCTCGGATAATCTCCACCAGCCTCTGAAACTTCTGGTTTAACTCCTCCATCCCTCCCACCACTCGCCCATCATCCTTTTCTCCATCGCTCTCAAGCGAACTCAGCGACTCGGCCCTTGAATCACGGCCCTCAAACTCGTAAGTCTGCAGTGAGTCATAGGGTGGCTGCGATAGGTCAAAGGTGACCTGGTCCAGACGAATATTCAAGAGCTCCTCCATCCTGAGAGGTTGTGGGTTGGCGGTTTCTGTTCTCGCCGGCTCCGCCCCACTTGCCCAGCCTCTGCTGTTGACAAACATCCCCTCAGGTAAGGGCAAAGACTGAACCGAATGTGCGGCCTTTCCCTGAAGTCCACACATGTTCAGTAGCTGCACTCCCGCTGGGTACAGCCCGCCGCTGGTAGTCCCATTCATGCACGTCCCTCGGCTGTTTGGGTTTAACGAGCCTACAATGCTGTACGTGTCTCCTTTCAGGTACACAGGAGTGTTCACAGAGCTCATTTGACTGCCATTTGAATAATTTTGCTCTGAAATGGAGGGAATAGACGAATCAGTATCAATGTCATCCACTGTGCAGCTGGTGGCCCCAGTGCTGATCTGAGTCTGGGATGACCCCGGTCGCCCCTCTTGTTGGTTTGATGAGAAGCTGGTGTGACTTTGGCATGAAGACTCATTTGGGTCACAGTAGGTCAGATCTGCAGCGATGCTGGTGACTGGTGTCGACTCCGCTTCCGCTGAGTTTATCTGCAAAAGAAAAGACAAGAAACAAGATGATTTAAAAAGACATGAAAGAGAAATGTATAGAAGGAAAATAGTGGCGTTTTTCAACTTTCTTTCAGTAAACACTACTAAATATTTCATTCTGGACTTGAAACACCTCTGAATTGACTGTACTGACATCAGTTCATCTTTCTGAAATATGCAGTTTTTGAGGTGTTTGATCTCGAGAAGGATCTTGAAAGAGTGGCTGAACACTTGACTTTTGGTTTCAGAAGGTTTTGTTTATTTATTTTGAACATCCCACACAGTCTCTGACACCCACCACAAATAAGCTTTTTCTGATATACTCATGAAGGGACATGTAAGCTGCACTAATTTCAGATTTCCAATGTATTTCTAAAATCAACTATGATTATTATTTTTGTCTTTTTTTTCATGGTTTTAAAGAGGTTAGACTCAGAAGCCCGTGTTTAATTTAATAAAGATTTTAGCCTTAAAGGGGACCTGTTATGCGCATTTAAACCTCCATTCTTGCACTAATAGAGTAGCTTTGCATGAGTCGCAGTAAAAAAGAATCCTTTTATCCATCCATTTACCCTATACGGAGCCCTCAGTTTATTCAGACTCTGCTCTCTTTAAGTCAACGTTCTTTTGATTGGCTACCTTTTGCAAAGAGAAGCTGCAGGTGGGTTTAGCTGTGTGCCAACATATTACGGATATTCTCTCTTTGACATCACACATAGATAAAATAGCCTAAAACTGAGCATTAGAGCAGTTTAAAGACTCAGGTTTTGCTTCATAGGGATCATGTTTATGTTGAATATAAGCATCTAACATTGCAAGAGTGTATAAATGAAAATAAGGAAAAGCAAAATGGGTCCCTTTAAGTGTGCAGGTGGAAAAACAATTTCAGTTTCATTTAAGATTCAAATCCTTTATTTGAATCAATATGACTGCTGCAACCATTGTTACATTTCATGTTTTTTTCCAGCACTACTGTCTGACCTTAGCTGGATCCTGATTCTCCTTTGCGCCAGCTGCAATTGCTTCACTGCCTTCATTTTGCTCTGTAATTTTGCTCTTCACCATGCCTTCTGCTTCAAAACTACTAGAGCTCATCTCAGGAGAGTGCAGTGCAGGCTCAAAGGTGCTCTGGTTCTGGATGATGAGGGAATTGCTGAATTGACCTCCGGTGAGCCCGTGGGTCAGTTGAGTTAGCTGCAGACCTGCCTCCAGTGGACCGGCTGGATAATCTCTAAGAACAGGCAGTGTGTGGAGGCCGTAGCAGAAGCGCCCGTAGAGCGGAGCGGAGCCAGGACGTTGCTGAGGGTCCAGGCCCGGGCGTGGGTGACGGCTCCAGCTGTACGTCCTGGCCCTTGGCAGATTTTGCTGGGTGTACCATCTGTGCCAAGAGATAAATGTCAGAGAAGCACACGGACAGACAGAAACGCACACACACTCTCGCAAATCAGCGTGGCCAGGATAAACTTTTTATTTTATTTTTGGGATCAGCTCACATGGTTCTGTTGTTGTGCATGTGCTGCATTCTGTGCATGCTCTGCAGCGCTGTAATGTCAAAAGCCGCGGTGTCCGCTTCCCCTCCCCCCTCATCATCATACGATATGATGTTCTCCCTGACATCATCTTCCTCGAAGGTTGAGTGGGAGTCTCGTTTCTGATGCCGCAATGACAGCGAGAGTGCACACACCACTGACGGGCAAAAAAGAGAGACACATGACCGTGTACACTTTGGACATTACAGAAACAACCTGACACAACTGCTCAACATCTTTAAAAAAAGTCACAAACAACACAGAATGTTTAAAGTAGTTCAGAGACTTCAGAGAACTGACCAACCGTACCCAGAAGAGTTGTGACACAAGCCAGCATGGCCAGTAATGTGACCAAACTGAAGATAAGAGAGGGGGAGGCGGACGTCACAGGAAGGCAAACCGCGTATCTCTCCCATCTTCTGTCCCTCTGTCTGCCCTTGTCCTCTGTCCGCATGCCCCCCCGCAGACAGGGACAAATGGTCACAGTGACTGTGCCGGTGTTGGTTAGACCCGAGGCCCCGTCGCGCAGCACAACTGGCACGTAAAGGGTGAGTAAAGATGAGGAGAAGCCAGGCAGGGGCTCCAAGGCTGACTGCAGCACAAGGCTGGCTGTCACACCTGATAAAAGTGGCAAAAACAAAAACACACACACATCATACACGGTCACTGCACAACAAACATGCACCAGTTTTGGCTGTTGTCAGTTTTCTGGGTTCTGCATGAAAAGGAAACACAGAGCCAATGTTTTCAACCTCCACTTTCTCTGATGGAGAGGTTGAGGGCAGAGCTGGACTCTGGAGGGATGCTGAAGTGGACCGGGGTGTCCTGTCCTGCTTGGTCCCTGTCGATGGCTCGTAAAACCTGAACCACCTGAGAAATCACAGATGAAAACGCACTGTTTTAATAATATCCTGGACGTAAGAATTCTCCAAGAGGAAACAAGCAAACAAAAAATAAAAGGATGATAATAGGGTGAAAAAACTTTTTTTTTTCCTTCTTAAAACCTCTAAAATTGTTCAAATGAAAGAATCAAACATGTACTTGTAGCTTTAGAATATTTCTTGTTGTCATTATTGGAGCAAAAGCCGTTCAATTTAGATTCTGCCATTACCCCTCAATAGTTGTTTTCATTGTAATATTAGTCTGACACAGAGGGTTTACAGGAAACAATGATGCCAGCATTACTGTTTTAAATTTTATGGTAGTGCTATTGTTTAATGTTCACTCTTATAGTGCTGTATTAAAAATGATCATATTAAATGTCTGTATTATTCTTGATTTTAGTTGAAAGCAGTTAGCAGCATCATCCTGTGCCAGGAGGTTTCAGGAAGCTGCTCCTGTGTGTGGGTTTTGTCTGCATGCATGGTGACCACAGACCATGAGTCCGCCTCTGGCCCGATTCCAGTGTGTGAAGGTTTGCCACCTGTTTTTGTGTCCCATATGGAGGAAACTCCACACATGTACAAAAATGAATTCCGTGGGATTCATTTTTACATGACTTGGTACACGTTTTGAAAAGTTCTTTATGTTTTCTTCCAGTTGCAATGAATGTCAAATAAAAACAGAATGCAATGTTTGCAAATCTCATAAACCCGTATTTTATTTACAATACAAAATAGAAAACATATCGAACGTATACACTGAGAAAATGTGCAAGTTTTAGAAAAAAAAGGGCATTTTGAATTTGATGGCAGCGGCACGTCTCCAAAAAGCTGGGCTGGGCCACGTCTACCACTGTGCAGCATCCCCTTTCCTTTTAACGGCAGTCAGTGTAAATGTCTGGGAACTGAGGAGACCAGTTGCTGGACTTTTTAGGAGCGGAATATTGTCCTATTCTCGTGTGATGGAGGATTTTAGCTGCTCAGCAGTCCTGGGTCTTTGTCACATTTTTTTGTTTCATGATGCGCCAAATGTTTTCAGTTGGTGAAAGGTCTGGACTGCTGGCAGGGGGCGGGGTTGGAACCGAGCCGTTCTGTGTTACGCATTGATGGACTGGCGACCCGTCCGCACTCAGCATTTTGCCCGAAGTGATCAGAGATAGGTTTCAACCCACCCCACCCCCCCAAACCCCATTTGGATTAGAGAATGAATGGATGGATGACTGATTTTATTTAGCCTTTTGTCCCAGTCCAGAAATATTTTAAATGTGTGCTTCATCCATGAAAAGCACTTTATAAGATTGTTTTGTAACTGCTCCATAAATCAGGTATATTATTTGTCTTATTACAAAAGCAACCAGCCAGTGAAACACGAGGGGGGCCTTTAATTATGAAGCAGTCACGGGAAACAAAAACCGACCGCTCATTTATTTCTCATAACAGTGGCTCAGTTTAAAAAATGTGCAGAATGAAATTAGATCACAGCTGCAATTGATACTAACTGACCTTAGTTTATTAAAACACACTGCTGCACCAGCTGTCAAACCAGCAGACCAAGAATTACAACTTTAACTTCATACTCATGCTTTGGTTTTTCAAGTTTCCTAATTCAGTGTAACATACATGCACAGTCAAAAAGGTTCACTGTAAAGGAATAAGGCCCATCCATATTAAAGAATCTGTTATTATAATTGGAAATGAACTGTCACTCAAAGATTTGGGGGTGAGTTTCATGTCTTTTTTTTAATCACATTAGTTTTAACTTTAAATAATATTTAAATGACTTCCTGTTAAAGACCAGATTTCTTTTACCAAAGCTCTTATTCCATACAAAGTCCTGAATAATCAGGCCCCATCACATCTTAAATACTTAATAGTCTCATATTATCCTAATAGAGCACGTTGCTCTCAGACTGCATGCTTAATTGTTGCTCTTAGAATTTCTAAAAGTAGAATGGGAGGCAGAGCCTTCAGCTATCAGAAATATTCCTGTGGAAGCGGCTCCCAGTTTGGATTCGGACACTCTCTCTGCTTTTAAGATTAAAACCTTCTTTTTTTGATAAAGCTTCGAGTTAGGGGCGGATCAGGTGAGCTCGGGCCATCTCCTCGCTATGCTGCAGGTTCGGGCTGCTGGGGGATTTCCCATGATGCACTGATCTGTCCTACACGTCCCTCTTTTCACTCCTGATTTGTTTACATGCCACTAACTTCTGTCTTCTCTCTCCCAGATAGTTTGTGTTTTGTCCCGTTTGTTTGTGCTCTCTCTACGCTCTCGTTTTTTTTTTTTTTGCATCTTCCTCCCCCTCTGGTCTCAGCAGACACCTGGAGACCTCTCCCCATTAAAAGGAACATCTTCCTCCCCAGGGTCACCAACTGCTGCTCACAGGCAATCATCTTGATAATATAGTAAGGTACCTTACTTTACCTTACTATATAGAGTACCTTGACATGACTGTTCTTGTGAACTGGTGGTATCTAAATATAACTGAAATGAATTGAACTGTTAAAAAATGTTGTAAATGACCAGAATAATTAGTGTTAGAGTTGCTCACCATCATCATAATAATGACATATAATAATTGTAAAATCTGCAGAGTAGCTACAAGCTTCACTTTCATCAACCATTAAAAGGCACATTTTGTTACCTAATACATGTTTGTCATGTTAAAACGGCTAATTTATCACGTTAGCATTACTTAGAATAAAACTACAGTGAAGACTCCAGAGACAGGCTGATGCTCCAGACACTGGACTAGCCAAATCTGCTCCTTTCCAGCTGTGCAAACAGGATCAGCACAGGATGGTTTCTGAAAAATGGGCCTCTGTACGGCTACACAGACTTTCCATCAAAAAACCCTAAAGGATTTATGGTGAATGATTTCATTAATCCTTAATTTCATTTACAACATTTCTAATCAATTTCTCTTATAATGGCTAAAAAAACAAACAAAAAAAACCCTAATGTGCTTTCCTTAGGAAAAAAAAGGGCATTTCTAAGGGACCTCTAACACTTGAGTGATAAAAGGAAGTAAAAGTATCTGCAAGTGGGACACAGAGTTGCTCAGGTTTTGAAAAACAGTCACTTGTGGGAGTTTGACACAGAGTGGACAAAAACAAGAACCCAGACTGAAGTTAAACGGAATAACATGCAAAAACAAAACAAGAACGGACCTGACCGGGGGCACTCGAGTCACAGACTGACGTCGTGTACTGCCTGTCCAACTCCGGCGCATTGTCATTCTGGTCCAGTGTCTCTATGGCAACCACAACCCTTGACACAAGATTTGGGTTGTCTGAAAAAAAAAAAGGAGAGTGACACTAATGTTAAAATTTGCAAAGACTTTCTATCATTTTTACTCCACACTTTGTATTCCCAACTGCAGGCAGTACTTTCAGTGAAAGATGACTTTGGTAAGCTCTGCTGCTCGGAGTGCCCGAGGGCAGAAGGTCTGACATACCCCTCTGTGTGGCAATGACAGTGATATTATGCCACTGCTCCTGCTCACGGTCCAGCTCCATCACGGTGCTGATGAAGCCAGTGTCAGAGGCGATGCGGAACAGGGCCTCGGGGTCTGACTGGGGATCGATGGAGTACCTGAGATAAAGTAATAGGCACTATCAAGAATAGCAAGGAATAAGAGAGCCCTGAGTGAGCGAGTGGGTGACTAAATGAGAGAGTGATGATGTAATAATTACCTGATGTTGGTGCTTTGTCCTGTATCTGGGTCCACGGCGTAGACCCGACCAACGGAACAGACAGGGGGGCAGTTCTCAGACACATCCAGATGGTACAGAGCCTGGGAGAATCGCGGCGGCTCATCAGCATTAAGGACCATGATCCGGACTGTTGCCTGGTCCTTAAAGGGACCTTTTCTTATGTACCGGGCATCCACTATAGGGTTTGCAACTTCCACAGAGAAAGTATATGAATTGCGGGTTTCGTAATCAAGGATCTGTTGAATGAAGAATAAAGCAGTTGGCCATTCTTTATTTAAGACCCTTCATATATGATTAATATATAAAAATGCTGTTTATTACTGCGCACATACAATATCTCATAATTCATTTAAGATCCTTTTCTCGTTTTTCTTTATCTCTCTGTGTAACGCACACCTTCCATTTTTGGACTCTCTTTCTTTTTTATCTGGCTTTAATACAATTCTGAAATTAATCATCAGCCTCTCGCTTTACTTCACTCTTTGCAACTTCTTAATTTAAGATTTCAAAGTGCAGTAATTATGTTTGAATGTCCAATGCTTTTAAAACCCTTAAAAGTAAAAAGGCAGCTTCACACTGGCTGCTTTTAACACTTCAAATGAGCTACAGCTGATTATTTGTTCACTGTTACTCATTAATTGCCCATTGTAGAGCCCTGGGAGCCTGAACCTATCAGCAGCAGTGGGAGTTTGAGAGGGGTGCTGAAGTGTTTATCTGCTTATAAAAAATTAATTCACAAATACCAGACCAAAGCCCATTTGTTTAATCATCTCAATTGTTGCAAATTGGAGATGTTTTTCTCATTATGTGGCTATTTAAGCGTAAATACCTACATGCAGCTTCAAATAGTCTGCTATTATGAAAATTGTTATAGGTAATAAACTAAAGCTGCCTTGTACACGTTTCCCTCCTCTGCCGCAGCTGCGTCTAGTCACTCACCTTGTTCAGCACGATGACAGCCTCTTTGTCTCTTCCAGTTACGTTGAATATTTCAGCCTCCTCAGTGTCCAGGATGGTAAACTCCAGCTGTGCATTTTCTCCCAGATCAGGATCAGTGGCAGTGAGACGGCCCACCTCCACACCTGGTGCAGCTAGCTCTGAAACAGAGAAGGACCACGCACCTGCGGGGAGGAAAACAGAGAGTTTAACAGTTTCTGTGCTGGCACTGAATGCTGATGACAATAGCGTTTGGCTCAATTTTGTATCAAAACATTCTCTCTACACACATATTTCACAACCAGATTTAAAGGTGTGCTAACATTAATTTTAACTATATCTTACATATGAACCCAAACACACATATTGGAAGAAGTATTGGTTGCTGTAATCAATGCACAGATCCAGATTACCTCCTTATGTAATTCCTGAGTAAGAACTGGGCCACGACATTTATAGTTCTCAGTGGAAAAATGAATTTCAAGACTCAACTAAAGCTCGTATCACATCAAATAAGGTGAATATCTTCAAAGCGACTGTAAATTTAGTGTGGAATTTTCTCTTTGAGGCAATCTACATTTTTACCTCTCTCCGAGCTGAACTGTAGAAAAAAGTGACACAGGAGAAACTTTATGCTAAAGTGTTTGCACCTCTACTCAAACAAAAATGTGAAAATAACCCCAGACTTTACTGTAGGCTGCTAATGATTTAACCCATGCAAAACTGTAACTTACTTAATGAACTTTATTTCTATTTCATTTTCCTAGTGTTTAAGAATCCAAATTTAACTGTTTGACTCTTTGGTGAGTTGAGGATGCTATTTTAATCTTTCTTGGTAAGTTTTTATGATAAAATTTTTATTTTTTTTTGCTGTTTTTTTGGTTTGTTTTTTGGTTGTCTGGGAGCAGCATCATCTCTATGGGGATGGAGTTTTGGAGGGATGGCTGGAGGAGAGAAGCTGCAGAGAGACGTGTAGGACTGCAACTCTACTTCCTGGTCTCAACCCTGGGTAGTGATTTTTTTTTTTGGGGGGGGGNAATTCGGCCAGATTTCTACAAATGAGAGCTGCTCCATCCAAAGTGGGATGGATGCCATCTCTCCTAACAAGACCGGGTTTTCCCCAGAAACTTTAACAATTATCTATAAAACCCACATAATTTTTTGGACACCACTCAGACAGCCAAGGAGAACATGCGGCTAAACATGTCGCTCCTGGTCCGATTGCGGAGGGGCCAAGAGAAAACTACAGAGTCCGACATTGTTTTTGCAAAGTTACACACCGAGTCAATATTAATTTTAGTGACCTCCGATTGGCGTAACCGGGTGTCATGAATTATGATCTTACCAACTGATCAACCTAACTGATGCATAAAGGGAAAAAAATGTGGTTCTGGGAAAATGGACATTTTTAAACTACCACACAAATGATACTTAAAGCAGTATGACAGCCCTAGCTCTACACCAGCCTAATAAATCCCATCAGTAATGTTAAAAAAAAAAAAAAACCCTCTAAAGCCTCAAATTCACTGAGCGTTATTTCCCACATTGCTATGAATGAGCTGTATTTATTAAACAGAGAATTACGCAGTTAATTTGTTTTTCTGTTATGTTTACTTTGGATTAGAGAGTGTCTCTTAAGCAGGCATGAAAGCAGGCAAAGTGATCTGAGGCAGGTCTTTTTACTTGGCTTCCCATGGTGACTTCTGCATCTCTGCTAATGCTGCAGAGCACATTTAGAGAAATGCTTTCATTTTAATCAAAGCAGCCCTACCTTACTGACTGTTAATCACTCAATTCCTCCACATAATGAAGAACATTTAAATATTCCACTCTTGCATTCAAAAACTAAATGAGCCATTTGCGTAAATTGTGGCATTATTTTTAAAATGAGAATAATGACTTGCAGTGACGGGGNACATAGTCAGATATCAGTAAATAAATAACAGACTGCTGACATTTGGAAATATTAAATAGCTTCTATAAAACATTGTATTGCAGAACAATTTATCAACATGAGGAGAGGGGAGCTTTAAGCATTAAGATGAATGGCAGTAAGCATAGACTGTCTGCAAGACGAAGAAAGCCAGCAAAGAAAAAGTAGTAGTACAGAGAAAATGCAGTATATGTCTCAAAGTGTTAGACACATTCTGCAGTGATTTTACTGTCTATTGAAGCAGAAAGCACTGAACTTTAAGATGAAATATTAATATCATGGAACCGGGAAAAGCTTGGATAAGAAAAGCGGACATGATCTTTCACTCTTCTACGTCAAGCCAGAGTCCATTTAAACCTTCGGGGCCAAACGGGTGTGTTTATTTCAGTGTTAATGGCAGTCTTGGCAGAGGTTATGTGATCACAATTGATGCACAATGATCAGGAAGAGTGCATCAAATAGGATACAGAAGACTAACAAGCTATTTAGCTTATTTAGGGCTTATGTCTTATCATGAACCTGTCAAAGGGACCAGAGCCCAAAGGAGGGTAAAGTATCAGACTGCTGTCACAAATGCCACGACAAGATATTTCATCATTTTAATCTTCACTCACTCACTCACACACACACACACACACACACACGAACACCCTAAAGCGACAGATATTGAAAGTAGCCAACAGTTAAATGGTGATCTGCTTACTCCTTCTAAAGTGAGGGGGATTGTCGTTGACGTCGCTCAGCCTCACTGTGACAGTCGTAGTTCCTGATAACCCACCCAGATGGCCCCCCATGTCTTTGGCCTGGAGAACGACCAGATACTCATCCTGAGTCTCTCTGTCCATGTCAGGTATGGCTGTCCGCAGAACGCCTGGTGGAGAGGAGAGCGGGACATGCAGCAAAAATCACAACAGCAACAGATTTCACAGTGACACAACGCCTCTTTGAATTACCATCAGCGCGAGTCAGAAGCATATATTTTAGAATTAGGAAGCTGCACACATATGACTTCAGGCCACTTTTGTTTCTGAACGGATCACAGTTATTGCAAATGTGGATAAGAACATGCAAATTGTTCTTATCCATACTGGACATATGGTGGAAAATGACGCAGCACACAATATATATAAGAGCACCACAGGGATTAGCTATGTGAAGTGTGAACATCAGCAGAAGAGGCATGTTATGAAACAGCTTTAAAGAGGTTGTGCATTACTTTGGAAGATATCAACAGACCTGTCTGAGGGTCCACAGAGAAAAAGTCCTGGCCGTGAGTGATGGCGTACACCAGCCGGGCGCTGTTTCCATATGTTGGATCATCAGCATCTCTGGCTGTGACTTGGATTATTGACGTACCTGTAAAGGAGCAGAGGCATGATACGGATGACAGGTCAATGGACCCTTTCAAATTAAAGATGTTAAAGCAGGTGGCTGGTTAATGAGCCATCTAACAGTAATACTTCATCCCAAAAACTCAACAAAGATAATCCAGCTCTCTGCTGTCTCTCTACACACACAAAGTTCCAAAGTACATATGTTGCTTGAATAAATACAGCTACATACCCAGTTACAATATTGCACAATTTCTCTTCTTGAAATGATGCCAGTGGGAGTGTGTTCAGCCACAGCCACATTTTGGCAAAAAATATGATTGTTTGCAGGATACTGAGAAAATGAATAGACAGCTGGCAAGCTGATTATGCAGCAGAAACATTTTTAAGGTATTTATTCTTTCTAGCCTTGACAGCCGAAAGAACTGTATATAAAAGATGGACTTACAAGTCAAATACCCAAATGTTAACTTTACACTTCTGTATTTCTGTAGGTTAAACTAAAACATTTTTAACAAGTTCTAATTGTTTAAAAGTAGAATGTGAATGTGGACTATTCAGAAAGCTGTGAATAATGTGCTTTGTGTTTCTAACAGTGGGTTGTTACAGCTAGCATTAGCTTTCCTACAGCTGAAGGTGCTAAAATAATCCTTTAACATAGCAACATCTGATATTTTAGCCAGCTAAAGTCAGCTAGTGTTTTGGCTCTAAATTGTGCTTGTGGTGCCAGTTGTTTTGTATGCTGCACTGTCTCTTAAGCTAACATTAGCATTCTAACAGCTAGCTAAACATAGAATGTTAAACTAATTCCTCTAAAGTTGTAAAATTCAGAAATATTAGCTGGCTACAGGCATTCTGTTAACTTCTAAGCCCTTGGTTGTTTTCTTCTCCAGTTACAGTTTTCAGGATACGTGTTTCACTCTTCTACTACAGATTGCTATAGATCATTATGCGATTATACGGATTGGTATCATTTCCCACAGTGAGCTAATAAATAACCAAAAACTGCTTTTTGCTAGCAGTCCTATAGTGCCACTGCATGTGTGTGTGATGGTCTTTTAGACATGGAAAAACTACATTTGTGTCACTCGACACCCGTCAGTGACCTCTGAGATCTTAATTTTCCGCTCGCTAAAGAACTGCACATATGTTAGACAGGAAATACTGAATGTTTGAATAAGACCGTCTCAGTTTGGTTTTTCTATATGTCTCCTCTGCAAGTGACAAATTTAAGCTGAATAAATCCTCAGTTGGGTAAAACACTGCTAACATTTTATCACCTCTCAGGAGATTTTGTGTGGAGTTCCACTTCAGTGTTGTGTTAGCTCCATACCTACATTAGCCATCTCCGGCACCATGGCAACATAGGGTTCATTGGGGAAGACAGGTGGGTTGTCATTGATGTCCTGCACTCTGATGACAAACTCAGAGGACGGCTCCAGGGCTCGGCCAGTCTCACGGTCCGTAGCCGTTGCGATGAGACGATACTGGTCTTTCTCCTCTCGGTCCAGAGACTTGGTGACATGTATGTTGCCTGTGTTGCTGTCAATCACAAACACAGAGCCCACTCCCTCTCCCTCCAACATGTATTTAGTGTTTCCGTCTCCTTTGTCCATATCTGTGTGCAGCTGGAAAAACAAATGCATACAGGGTAAATGACTACAACACCTTCAGGCAACATTACTTACAGATGTTGATGCAGGTATCGCTCATTAACACTTGCATTTGTTTAGCAGCTACTGCAACCCTGACTATGTCAAATTGCTGATTTATGTCAAGGCGGGATGTGCTCACTGAAACTGAAATGAATGGCACCAGGTGTGGAAGATACATATGGGACCAGGATGAGTACTGATGCATACAGCTAATTAACTCAATGGACCAAGCAAGCCATTGGGGGTTTGTTGAGGGCAAATGCACATCAGTGCGGACAGTGACACTGCGAATATCAAACATGTATGTTCACAGATGCATTCTGCTAACTCAAGCACTATCCATCTGTAAATCTTTCTGTCTCTTCTATCCATCTGTCTCTTTCCTCCACTTCTCGTAAATCCATCTGCCTGACTTGCCTTTACCTTATAAACCACCTTGTTTTCCAGTCCTTTTTTTCCTCTCTTTTCATCAAGTTACCTCGCTCACTCAGAATGCCCATCTGCTCGCAATTCTCCTTCTTTCTCACTCTCTCTCACTCTCTTTCTGACTGTTTTGCTCTCTGGTGCAGAATACTGGTTTGGTATTTAATGGCGGCGAGGATATTAGTGTGAGCTTGATAGGTAAAAGGCCAAACACACAAAAATAGAAAGCTAAAGAGATTACTCAGCCTTCGTGGCACTGAGCTTTCTGATCGAGAACCTTCACATCGCTCTGTCTCAAGGCGCATCTGCACATGTTCATAATCACAATCTTTGCAGTGGACCTGAGACACTCGTGAGAGCCTTGACTTTCAATTGCAGCTGCAACACTGTCTGTTTACAAATGTGCAGAGCAATTTCGCATGATTGTTGTCGGGCTTGTTCATTTTGTGGCACAAAAATTTTTTTTCTGCAACACAAAAATAGGCAAATTCAATTGCCTACATAATGATCAGCACAGAATCGTTTGTGTGGTTAAGACAGATGCCCACCTTATATAATACAACATACTGCACATAAATGCATTTTAACAACAGGTGCACACAGACAGCACGGGGGTCAGGCAGAAAACCAAGGAAAAATATATGATGAGTGTACATTGAGTGTGTATATGTGGTGCGCATGTGTTGGAAGGATGGAGTTGGGATTATACATGCTCATGATAGCATACCCTACAAATTGCTAGATAAGGGATCCAGTTTTTTTTTTAATTCATCTCTA
>JASGAU010407018.1:15910-39711 GCA_030220045.1 Australoheros facetus
CCCCCCCCCCTCAGAATAAGCTTAGGAAGAAAGTTTACCCTGAAGACACCAGTACTTATTCTACTGACTTCGATAACCACCCGTTCGGTGTAACAGCAGCACAGTATCTTGAAAAAGAAGTCGACTAAGGGGCAGAGTGACCATGACACTCCTTAATATTTATGGAGAGTAATAATGACTCACAGGTCTGAGGCAATGCTTGGTTTTAATGCCTGTGTAGTATGTAAGTGTGTGCATGTTATGTGCCACTACTCAGGCCTGTGTTTTAAACACATTCAGTATATACCGTGAACATTTTTTACTACATCTTGAAGCTTCTTCTCAGCTCCACTTATGTCAGTCATTATGCTGGTGCTGAGGATTTTTTTTTTTGTGTTAGTACCTGTTTATCTGTGTAGGAAATGATGCTAATATGACATTGTGTGCCCTGGATACTTGCAACGACAGCAAGAGAAATAGTAATGCAGTCATTATTGTCCTTTTGCAATTCAGCTCCTTTTTTTTCATCACGCTTTACTCTTTTACTCATTTTATATTGTGTGCAAATCCTTTTTCAGCACTGATGGGTGAAGTTGGCCATTTTACAAAAAAATTATGATGATGTCACAAAAGGTTCTGTTGGAAGAGGGATGAAATTGTTAAATATTATGGGTGGTTTTTAAAGGGAAATATCTGACATTTAGTGGACTTTTACTCTTCAAACAGACCTCAAGACCAGTTGGCAACCATCTGGCAACCACTGGTTTTAAGAGACGCTGTAAAATTGATTGCTAAAGCCCTAGACACTCATGCCTAGAACGTGGTCGGCAACCATCTGGCAACCGCCAGTTGCTGACTTGTCTGCAAACACTTGCAAACGACCCACCAGAAGTGAAACTGTGTAACGCAAACCAGAAACAGAGACTGTTCACCTTGAAAAAGTTGTGCCTTTTGAAATGTGTTCACTGCAGTGGTAAGGCACAACTTTTACTGTTGAGACAAATGTTTCCCATTTTTGGTTTGCATCACTTTTTAAAGTTTCGCTACAGCTCAGAGAGTATATAGCGAGTGTTTGCAGACAAGTCTGTGAAAACTGCGGGCGACTGCGTCAGCAACCTCCAGCATCCACTCACCAACACATTTTTCCTTTGCAACTGGTGGTTGCCGGGCATTTGCAACCAGTTTATAGGCCTACGTGACTGAGGCCTTAGCTTATCTGGTGTTTCCACCCAATAAATAAATATAATTACATTTGATTACAGATTTTTTTTTTAATTCACCAAACAGTAGCATTTCATACAGTCTTCAGGTTTAGCTGTCATTAATGTTATTGGAACTACTGTCTTTCTACTGTAGCCATAGTTCCCATGTTAGCCAGTGAACACTTACTCTAGAAAGAGATGTTGCTATTGAATTATGACAAGAAGACAAAGACAAAACATTTGACTTTTGTGGAAATATGTCTTGCCGACGGTTAAATGAGAAGACTGTTGCCACTCAATTTTTACCTTAACTGTGATGTTAAAGTGAAGGTATGGTTTCAATTCAATTCAATTTTATTTATATAGTGCCAAATCACAACAAATAATCACCTCAAGGCGCTTTGTATTGTGGGTTTGAAAATAAAACTGGTTTGGCTAGCTTTAAGCTAATCTTAGATTAAAAATGCACTCAAAAAAGATTAAAAGTATAGCTGTGAGTGCCTTTAAAGTTCATAAATGAGGCAATATAGCTTCCTTGTTTTTATTTCACAAAAACTGAAGTGTAAAATTTGACGCACATTTGCCAGTGTTTCCTGTCTGAACGCTAAGCTAAGCTAGCATGCTGCTCCAAGGCGTAAATCAGTCTTCTCAACTAAAGTTTAGCAACTAGCAAATAAGTGTATTTCTCCAAATGTTAAGCGATTCATTTAGGCAGCAACATGCTAGTTATTACTTTATCTACTGTAAGCTTTTGTTTAATTTAAGTGGACTGCCTCTTTAAAATCCCCCACAGAGGCTTTTATCCGTTTTTTTGGAGACAAAATATGAAAACAGTTAATATTTACCTCACTTCTTGCAGATAATATTTAATCCCCAGCATTACAAAGTAAAGTTAATTACACACCTAATGGAATATACCTTCCTGTAATTGTGTAAAAGTGTCTGGCACCCATTACATTTTCCTGCGTGGCCAACCTCACCCATCTGGCATCCGTGCAGGAGAAAACAAAGCACGAGAAGCAACTGCTGACGCGACCTGGCCTAGGTCACTCTTAGAATGTTTTCTCTTCGCCCCTCGCACATTCACATTTATTTACACAATGTAGACAATGTTTGTACAATGCATAGATCATTCATATATGTGTTAGTATTCAACCATGTTGTAACAGTAATGTACACGTGCAGACACGCTGAAACAATCCATCATTTGCACAGAGTATTTCAGACACACACTTCAGAGACACACACACACTCCACACACAACCTGACTCTGACTCTTCCAGTGGGGAAAACCCCTCTCGCTGAATGACAGAAACACAGCACTGAACTTGTAATTTATTGTTTGTATAACTGGTATGTGTGAATAAAAAAAAGCAATGAGATGAGTTTTATTTATTATAGTAATTTTGTATCAAATTACTATTTAACTTAGGAATATGATTGTGCTGAATCATTCCTTTGTAAGAATATAGTGTTTTCTTTTCTAGTCATTCACATGAATATATGTATATAAAATCTATATATTTAAATATCTTTGTGTCTGTGTCATTTTTGTCATGCATCAGTGTATGCACCTTTTTTACTATAGGAGATGCCCATATTTTTGAATGGCAAATACTCTACTATGGATATTGGATCCGCTCTAAATATATAATACTTGAGTAAAAGTACTCTGAAGCTGTACTGTTGTAGAGTAAGTTAAGTAAAGATTGAATGCTCGTAATCCTTACACTTTTGGGTGTCACTACATTAGAAAGAGCAATGATTCAAGCAGTAGAAATTGTATGGTGTCAGGACAGAAAGTGACCACAGATCATCACTGCATCCAAAAATATGCAAATTAAAACTGTACCATGAAAAGAAAAAAACATGAGATGCAAAAACACCTTCTCTGGGCCTCAGCTGATAAAAGATCGACTGAGGTGAAGAAAAAATCTGTCCTGTAGTCAATGAAAGGAAACATTTGGTTTGTTATCAGTGGGTGGGATATTAATTTACATGGCATAGACAACTTGTACATCTGCCTGGCACTGCTTCCAGTGACAGCATGGAGTTAGTTGTTCAGTAACCTAATAAGAAAATATTGACATCTCAAGGTCTGCTTTACACTCTCGAAACATCCTTTCTTCTTCTCATCCCTGTGATGAGTTCATGGTGTAAATGTAAATGAAGTTGCAGTCGCTGGACTTCAGCAGCTAGCCAGCTCTACAGAAGAGGAGCAAACATAAACAGTGTAACCGTAACAAATGGTTTCTGTGCAGTTTGTCACACAGTGTGTCTGCTAAGTAATGTACAGTTTCTGTATTTCCCAGGGAGAGAAAAAAAAATGTTAAAGACAGGATGGAAGAGGAAGATAAGAGATTATTATTAAAGGTAATGACTGCTCAGCAAATTTAAAACTCACATGTAATGTCCTCATGCCCATCCATCCATCCATCCATCCATCCATCCATCCATCCATCCATCCATCCATCCATCCATCCATCCATTTTCTTCCGCTTATCCGCGGCAGGGTTGCGGGGGCAGCAGCCTAAGGAGAGAAGCCCAGACCTCCATCTCCCCAGCAACCTCCACCAGTTAATCTGGGGGGGAGCCCAAGGCATTCCCAGGCCAGCTGAGAGATATCTCTCCAGTGTGTCCTGGGACTGCCCCGGGGCCTCCTCCCAGTAGGACATGCCTGGAACACCTCAGCCAAGAGGCATCCTAGTCAGATGCCCAAACCACCTCAACTGGCTCCTTTTGATGTGGACAAGCAGCGGCTCTACTTTGAGGCTGTCATGTTCATGGTCAATGCTGGGTAATATTCAGGGTAGCAGATTTATAGCCACACTGATGATGCTGATTATATTCATCTTTCTACCTTCATACTATCTTTATACTTGCTTTATACTGTCCAAGGGTTGAAGCTCAGCCATATAGCTCATGAAACATTTGCTTATTGAACTCCACAAAGAGCAGTGAATATGGAGTAGCAGCCCAGGTCAGATGATCACAGTCTGTACACAAAGAAAAATCTATTGGAGCTCACAAAACAAGTTATTATGGGACTTATTTCTAAGTAATTATTTTCCCCTCGCGGCACCACTACACCCCATCTTAGGGTTCCCCAACCAGCCAAATCCCACTTTAGCCCTTGCTTACATAGTGTTTTTTAAAGAAGAAGCGATTCCCAGTGATTTCACAGCATTTATGTATCATATTATTGGCATCAAATTCAAAATGAGCATATATTTTTCAATAAAGAATCAGACCTCTCAGTTTCAGTATTTTTTGTTTTTGTTTTCTTTCACTACTGCTTAATATTTGAAATGTCTTAATGCACTTTTTTCAATATTTTTTTCACTTATGACATGCATTTTTTTTCCTGTGACTCTTTTCCACAAAATTCAAGCTACATAGTCAGTTAGAAACTTCCTAAAGGCAGTGGAGTTTGCTCATTTCCTACACTGATATTAGAGCTAGAAAACCTCTGAATATGACCTGAGTGGACAAATGCCTAACTTATTGTTAGTGTTAGCTCAATTTTTCATACAATTCACTTTTTCCTTGCAGAAACCGTTTAAATCAATTGTCTCTCTTTTCTGTGTTTGTGCAAAATCACAAATAATATAAAAATTTGCAATATATTCCAGCTGCCGATATCATCTCCTAATCTTTCTGCTTTGCATGATGAGCACCCCTGAGCAGAGGTACCGTTCTCCACACGGTTCCTTTATAGTGCTTTATGTGGGAAGGCTGCCTCCATGCGGTCAGTACCTCACCGTAATTTATGATGCAAGCGCGCCACCTATCAGCCAAACCTATGCTTGATCTGTGGGCTAATGGGGAATTTCGCCTGATGTCTGGAGACATTCCTAAACACTGACCTGCCATCTACTGGAAGTTGTTGACGTTACAGTTATTCTTTTTTTCGAACATGTTGCTTTTAAGGTGGATCTGCTCATTCACAGACTCATCGCTGAGGTCTGGTTCTGTAAGTCAGCAGTAAAAAATCATGATAATAAGCAGTGTAGGAGCTATATCAAAATTTGCACTTGGTCAAAAAAATTTATTCAATAATACCGCGCTCGTTATATTATTAGTTTATAAGATTATGATAATGTTTTAATCCTTACATTTAGAGGTTTTAAGGTAATCTCAGTATGCTTTTCTTTAAACCCTGGATAATTATTTTGGTGAACTTTTGCTGAACTCTCTTAATTAAAAAGGCTAATTCTTTTTTGCGGAGGGTATTTATTTTTTTAATAATTTGTAACGTCCCTTAGAGCACTGTATATAATAGGATCCCTGCTTTGCCAGTTACTTTTAGTGAAACTCCAGTGTAAACTCTTCCTGTCTTTTGGAGGAGATCGGCAGTCATTGCGGGCGGGGGAAGAAGCCTAAGGGCTGGGGCTGTGCCTACCGTGGCCGTAGCTCAGAAACAGCCCGGTGGAGGAACCGTTCCACCTTAAGACCTCGGCGGCCCCGCTCTGCTCCCTCTCCCCGGGGAACAGAGCTGTGGAACCTGGCCACGGCGCACCACAGCCGGCTTGGCACAGAGAAGGTGCGTACGGCTTCTGGAGCACAGGCCAGAACGATATGGTTACCATTCCCGATCTTCCCTTCTCCAGCTGCAGTGACGCTACAGCACTGCTCCACATCAGCCTATACACGCCTTCGCCAGGCTGGAAATGGTTAAAGTTTAATAAACGTCATGCAGCTCTTTAAGTGATAAAGTAGAACACTGCCTCTATGACAAAGTTATACACTAAAAGAACCCTAAAGATCTTTTGAATTTAAGTATTCACAAGACTAGGGTAGAGGATGAATATATAGATTCAAATATATATGTATATATAGTAATGATACAATGAGGGACTTTAAGGATAACAGATAAGCACGGACCACAGTAGAAAAGGTTTTTCAACCTATAGCTCTCTCTTCTCCACAATGATTGATTATCGTGGCAACACTCCAGGTCGTTGGTGCGTTTTCGTTGCGCACGGGATTTGGCGCTACTCAGATCAAAGGGCCCTCAGGAAAGGGGTGGTCCCGGGACATGGGGATAAATAGGAGGGACCGGCTCAGTTCTGACAGAACGCAGAACAGACTTGAAGGTCCTGCAGAGCAAAAACCTGCCTCTGAACTCAAAGCTAGATCTAGATACGGAGACATCTCAGTTTTGGAGACAGGGCGAGAGAAAAAGACGCGACCTGTTGGAATTTACTCCTCGCAGCATTTATTGTCATTTAATGAAAGGACTTCTTTGCAACGATTCAAATCTGCACATAACTTTAAACGAGTTTTGCACTGGATTTGATCTTTTTTAGATAGTTTTTAGATTTATATGCGTGTGCGTAATTTAGCGGACAGTTTTGTGGGAGTTGAAAGACCTGTTTTGTTTTTGTTTTTTTAGCTCATGGTGGATTTTTAAAGGATTGACTTGCTTCATTTTAAAGACTTTACTCTCAATTTATCTTTCCACTTTTTGGATTTCACAGTCATATGATGTCGTTTTTACACATTTCCATTGGTTTAATTGCCGCTCTGTGCGTCGGCGCGGTGCGCGGCGCTTGGGAGGAGGGCAACGTCGTGCCGGTCAGGTTAGACCCGACAGCCCAGTCGGGGAGCGAAACCGAACCGTGGCGGACTCTTTCCGCAGAGGAGAGTGAGAAGGAGGCGGAAATGAGGCTGTACCGGTTGGACGTATTTGGCATGCAGTTGGTTTTGCGTCTAGAGCCTGACCAGACCTTCTTGGCGCCAGGTTTTGTCTTCCACATTGTGGGGACTCCCGAGTCCGAACCGACACCGAAACCCAATAGCGGAGCCGAGCCGGGCTGTTTCTACTCGGGCACGGTGAATGGCGATGTGCGCTACGCCGCTGCGCTCAACCTGTGCCATGGACTCAGGGGCGGATTCCACTTTAAGGGCGAAGAGTATTTTATTCAGCCCCTTAACTCGAGTGACTTCCTGAGCACTGATGAGGATGTGCACTCGATTCGCCGGAGAGCCCGAGCAGCTTTGGCTGAGGAGAGCAGCTCCAAGTGCGGGGTCAACGAGGACGAGGAGAGGGTGCCAAAGAATCTGCAAAGGGCGGCCAGTCACGGAGCCTCTAACGCAGACCAGACAGGTAATGCTGAGCACATTTTACCCACTATTACTCATTTTTATGATACACTTTGCTGAAATACACAGACAAGCAGCGTAAAAGAAGCAAAAGAAAGTGATGAATTTACTTTTCAAAAAGTGAGAAATATCCCGCTTATCATCAGCTTTTCATTTTAAAAAAAAAGAAGCAAAAATTACATTTTATCTTAAATATTCTCTCAGCAATAGTTAATGTGTCAGGGTTCCACAGTGTGCTCAATGCACTCGGCTACCTTTTGACAGCTCGGTCAGCGCACTACCAGTGAGGAAGGGAGGGGAGGGAAGGGGGTGGTGGTGGGTGAACTACTTTAAGAGGAAAGAAGAGGAGGAGTGTGGATGAAGGGGGTTGGGGCCAGTCAGAGCCCGGTAGCGCTGAGGCGTGTAAACTCGCCTCCTGGTACAACTCGCACCGGCAGACATTTCCCCCCCAGAAAGGATTTTCTCCCTTTTTCTCTCGCATAATTTTCCGCCAGAGAAGGTCAGTTTAAGAATGCGGACCCCGAGGAGGAGGAGCCGCCAGTGGTGTGACGCTGAGTCACGGCAGCCAGGCTGCTCCAGGCACATCCGGAGCTCTCTTGGGAGCCTCTGTGTCTCTGAAAAAAACGGGCCTCCGTAGCTGCTATTTAGGACACTGCTGCAGAGTTCTGTGCAGTGTGCAAGCTGCCCAGATAAACGGAATAATTCCAATTATAATAAATGTCTCAAATGGTTACAATGCAGTTAAAATTAGAACTGTCAATAAATATGCTCATATAACCTCTGAGCCTACTTTGGTCCGACCCCTGTGTTTTTCTCCTCTCAGCCCACCACAGGACCAGGCGTTTTGTTTCCACCCCTCGTTTCCTGGAGATCATGCTGGTGGCTGACCAATCAATGGCTGAGTTTCACGGTGCAGGGCTCAAACCTTACCTTTTGACCATCATGGCAGTGGCATCCCGCCTTTACCGCCACCCAAGCATCCACAACTCGATCAGCCTGGCAGTGGTAAAGCTGCTGGTGGTGTACGAGGAGGAGCGAGGCCCTCAGGTGTCATCAAATGCTGCCATGACCCTCCGCAACTTCTGCCAGTGGCAGCGGCAGCACAACCCTTCAAGCGACCGCCACCCAGAGCACTACGACACGGCTGTGCTCTTCACCAGGACGGTAAGTTGGAGTATTTGATTTATGTTAAGACAGATAATGAAACAGATGTGGAGAAACAGGGAATATTCACAATGCTGGTCTCTATTTTCTGCCTCATCAGGACCTGTGTGGTGCCCACTCTTGTGATACTTTGGGCATGGCAGATGTTGGCACTGTGTGCGACCCTGACAGAAGCTGCTCAGTTATTGAGGATGATGGACTGCAAGCAGCATTTACAGTGGCACATGAACTCGGTAAGTCCGAAACTTTCTTGTGTGCAAGAATGTTGGTAAATCTTTTAAATTAATCACAGAGGTGATTAAATAACTGTTATTTCATCTCATCCTTCAGGCCACGTGTTTAACATGCCTCATGATGATGCCCAGCTGTGTTCTGGCATCAACGGTGCCCACTGGGGCTCCCACATGATGGCCTCCACCCTGTCTAACCTGGACCAGCAGCAGCCTTGGTCACCTTGCTCTGCCTTCATGGTCACCACCTTCTTGGACAATGGCCATGGTCAGTGCCTACTAGATAAACCCGTTAAACCTCAGCCGCTGCCCCAGCCCCTGCCTGGAGCAGTCTATGATGCTGACCATCAGTGTCGCCTGACCTTTGGTGAAGACTCTCAGCACTGCACTGACCTGAGCACCACTTGCGCAGCTCTGTGGTGCACCGTGACTACATCCAATGGTTTGCTAGTGTGCCAGACCAAGAACTTCCCCTGGGCTGATGGGACGCCCTGTGGGCATGACAGCTACTGCTTGGCTGGGCAGTGTCTCACTAAGAGCCAGGCTGCCAAACACCAGGTAAGAACCAGACCTGATTTAATCACACCTCAGGACAAGCTTGTGCCTAGGCGCCGTTTCCCGCTGGACCAATCATATTATAATTTTTAATTTCTCCTGTTTTCAGACTCCTGTTAATGGCGGCTGGGGTCCGTGGGGTCCCTGGGGTGACTGCTCTCGGACCTGCGGTGGAGGAGTGCAGTATTCCTACCGTTCCTGTGATAACCCTCTGCCTAAGAACGGAGGAAAGTACTGTGAGGGAAAGAGGATCCAGTACCGATCCTGCAACACAGAAGCCTGCCCAGATACCAATGGTAAGAATTTTTGGTTATCACATAGAAATAATTAACTTAGGATATATACCTCGTGCACTGGGTGAGAAAGTTGGCCTGCAGTTTAGTGTCTATTAGCACTAAATCTGAATTCTCCTCGTCTCTTTCTCAGGCCTGTCCTTCCGTGAGGAACAGTGTTTGGCCTACAATGACATGACAGCTCAAGTGTCACTGGGTTCAGGCGAGGGCGTCGAGTGGGTGCCCAAGTATGCCGGAGTTTC
This sequence comes from Australoheros facetus, assembly GCA_030220045.1. NCBI lineage: Eukaryota > Metazoa > Chordata > Actinopteri > Cichliformes > Cichlidae > Australoheros > Australoheros facetus. The sequence goes on from JASGAU010407018.1 coordinate 25,681, forward strand.
ACCCAAAGACCGCTGCAAGCTGGTATGCAGGGCCAAGGGGACCGGATACTTCTTTGTCCTCAAGTCTAAGGTGAGAGTTTCTAAATGCTACAAAATAATATTTACACTGTGTGTGTTTGTTATTACTCCCAACAGTCCTCTTAGCTGTGCAGACATGCAAGTTCGAGGATTAGTTATTGTAGTTTTTTTCAAACCCTCTAGGTTTCAGTCTTGGCAAATCTTACAAAGCAAAACTCTTAAGTTCCATTTGTGTTTCTCTGCTGACCCCAGGTGGCTGACGGCACACCCTGCAGCCCAGACTCCACCTCAGTTTGCGTCCAGGGCCAGTGTGTCAAGGCCGGATGTGATCGCATCATCGGCTCTAACCGGCGTTTCGATAAGTGTGGCGTGTGTGGCGGAGATGGCTCCACCTGCAAGAAAGTGTCAGGCTCTATGGAGCGTGCTAGGTAGATGTTTAACTAGCTTTTTTTGTTTTTCATAACCTTAAAATATTAACTGCTCTCATATCTAATTTTTCTTATTGCTAAATTTAACCTCCATCTGTCTCTGTTTCAGGCTTGGTTACCAGGATGTTGTAACTATCCCTGTTGGTGCCACACACCTGGACATCAAGCAGCGTGCTCCAGCCAATAGTCGCCTTGATAACAGCTACTTGGCAGTGCGGCGCCAGGATGGAACTTATCTACTTAATGGTGATTACAAACTGATGACCATGGAGACGGACATTCCCCTCCGAGGGGCACTGTTGCGCTACAGTGGCTCCTCCGCCACCTTGGAGCGTATCAGAAGCTTCGCCCCACTCCCCGAGGCCCTTACCATCCAGGTGCTTTCCGTAGGGGAATCCCCGAGGCCCAGAGTTAAGTACAGCTACTTTGCCCCTCGTCCTAACCACGCTGCTTCATCCTCCAACAACAACGGAGGCCGTCGGCAGCCTATCAATGCCATCCGAGAGGTGGGTGGAGCTGAGTGGACTCTGAGGGAGTGGGGTCCCTGTTCCCAAACCTGTGGAGGAGGCATGCAACAGAGAGAGGTTGTGTGTCTGGACCCCCAGGGACGTCCCTCCGGAGACTGCCCAGAGGAGCTTCGCCCCTTAGCCTCGCGGTCCTGCTCCCCCCAGTCCTGCCCCTCCTGGCTTCTGGGAGAATGGTCATTATGCTCCAAGACCTGCGGAAGAGGTTTTCGCAAACGTCAGCTGCAGTGCATCGACCACAACGGGCGCACGTTAACCAACGACAGCTGTGACCCCAAAGACCAGCCACGACCCCTGCTGGAACTATGCAATCAGAGGGCCTGCTAAGGACTGCATCTGCAATTTAACCTTCTGTTATACCAGCACTCAGAAAAACATGAGATAAAAACTCTGATCTTTATTGCCTACAGAGGCCAATGAATGTTTACATCAAGAGTAAGAGTGCTACAGAACTCCATGGGTTTCAGTGTGTCCACGATGATTGTCACTGTAGCTATTGCTATTTAGCCATTCCCTCCAACAATTTGGGGGTCAAATGTTGAACAGTTAGTTGCAGCAACAATGACTGAACATAGCTTGCTGCCTGCCTGTCCTCATTGCAAAGCAGTGGCACATTTTGCGTCCCACTGAGGGGAAGAACGCATGGACAATTCCTGATTTCCCTAAAAGAGGATGCTGCTTATCATGCCAATGTCATGCCTTTGGGTGTTTTTGTGCGAATGTCAGACTGTGTGTGCGTGTGTCAAATCTTTAATGCTTGTGTATAATGTTTGTCCGAGCTGGGCTGGACAGATAAACAATGGTTGGGATTGGGGAAGTTAATTAAAGAGTATATAAAGAGACAATTCAAGAGAATAGCACATAATCTAAGTGCTCAGCCCATCAGGTATGGAAAATAAGATAGCTCATAGTCATAATGTTTATGTCCAAACTTCAGTCTGCATTTATTTATCACAAACCTGAAGCACTTCATCTTTTTATTATTATTTTCATTTTTTTAGCCAGCGGCACATGTAACACCCAGTTTCTCTGAATGCCTCAGTACAGTGTCTTTTAGCCATATCCTGCCCTCGTCTACACAGCCTTCAATGAGGGAATTCCTCAAAGACCAAAGAGGAGTGAGTGAGTGAGTGAGTGTGTGTGTGTGTGTGTGTGTGTGTGTGTGTGTGTGTGTGTGTGTGTGTGTGTGTGTGTGTGTGTGTGGAGACCTAAAGAGGGACTTGTCTCCTACTACTACTTCATAAGTAAGTCTCTCCTGCCTTCCGTGAAGGCACCATAGTTTTTCTTTTTCTTCCTATTGTATAGAATATCCAAACTTTATTTATTTTTGTACAGCCTGTTAAATATAATCATGTGGCTTTTTTAATATTATTTTTTATTGGTTATTGAGGTCAAAGAAGGAAGTAGAATATATAGAGTATTTATACAGTGTTTTATATATATATATATATATAAATGGTCCTAGGTTCATGAATAAAGTATCACGTTGACTTGTGCAGTTAATGTCTCCAGAGTGGTTTGTGTGATCCTAAATGCCTCACCTTTTTTCTCATCTATTCTAACAAGTTTTGGTCTCTTTAGCAAACATACCCCTTCATAACAACTGTACAGGGGACGAGTAAAAATTCAAAGTTATGCATCATTAGTAGAGTTCAGCCTATATCAGCTGATATTAGCTATTTGCCGATATCTCGGTACTGGCATTTATAATGAAATGAAAATTTAAAAAGCAAAGGTAAAACACTCGTGAACCATGTGGTCGGTGTTGACGTTGCATAATTTGTCAAACAGAGCGCACTCTGCAACTCTGCAACACAAAATGGCAGAGCGTAAACAAGTAATCCACAACTAGATGATTTTTAAACTGAATTGTCATATCTTAATAAGGACTCATTTATAACTACTCTTAACAAATATGAGGGAAATCCATTTATGTTTCATGTTTCTAAAAGAAAAAATATCGGCAGATATATTAAATTTTTAAATCACTAAATATCGTTATGAGTATCGGTCTTAAAAATCGAGCTCTAATTACTGGGACCAAAATTGTTTATCCTGTACATCAATGATATATGTAAAACATCTGATATATTGCTATATAGTTGAAAACATGGTTTGATAGAAACAAGTTCACTAAATTTGAAATCACTAAATTTGAACAAAACTAAATTTATCTTATTTACAAATTGCAGAAAAGATGCTGGAGTTAAAATCCTGATAAATAATGTTGAAATAGAGCGAGCTTTTAAATAAAATCTGCTGGAAACCTCACATAAGACATATACAAACTAAATTGTCAAGAAGCATCTCTGTGCTGAGTACAGCAAAACATCTTTTGCACTACAAATCACTCCGCCTACTTTACTGTCCCCTTATATTGCCATACCTGGAAGTATGGAAGTCTGGGGAAACACATACAAAACTTCACTTCAACCATTACATAAACTTCAGTAAAGAGCAATCAGGATCATTAATCAAGCAAGAGTTAGAGACGGTGTGTGTAAGATTCAGAGTTCATCCACTAGATGGGGATATATCCGCTTTTTTCACCTTCCCAATGACTACACAGTCTGCTGGGCCATTTCTAACCTTTTTGTAGAGGCCCGAGTCTCAAAGCCTTTAACGTTTCAAGAGGAAAGTGGGAAGGGCTTTTATCGTTTGGGTGAACTGGCCCTTTAAATAGTGGATTGAAGAGAAGACCCACTAAAACATTAAATTCATTAGTGGTTATCAGTGTTGAATTCATATATACCGGCCTTAATGTCCTGTTAATTATTTTGGCAATTTTTTTTATTAACTTTGATGTCCTTAAAGTCAATTGAATTTAAATACTAATGATGCACACATGCATACAGTAACTACTACTGTGTGCACTCGCTTTAAATTTAAACAGAAAAACTGGATAAATAAATTTTTACATGAGAAAACAGATCATAGTTACTCAGAGTAAAATGAATAAATATCCCGACAGCTCTGGAGGGCTGCTGGGTGATGTTTGATATCACAGTAAAACTCACAGTTATGATTTATCACAACATACACTGGCACATCAACCACATAGACTCTACTGCATTTACTAAAAAATGTAATCAACTATCTCTGCATTTCAGATTAAAGTTAAAACATTTTGGCACCACTTAAGCCAGGTTGGATCACACACACACACACACACACACACACACACACACACACACACACACACACACACACACACACACACACACACACGAGTACCTGAATTATGTAGGTTGGAAAAGTCAGCTGCAGTACCTGAGTGAAAAGAACACCGTGTTTGTTCACAACCGTCTGATAATCCCATCAGTTCAATTTTGCACTTATATGTAATATAACAAAATTTGAGCTGAGCACATTGACGTCACTCTGAATAACCCAGACTACTGAGCAGCTGCCTTACTTCCTCCTCTAAAATTGCTCTAATCAAAGCGCGGTGCTTTTTGAGAAAAAAGCAGTCATTGTCATTGTAGAGCTACAGTGCAGAAAGTGGAAAATGCACTGCCCTTTCTTTGCAGCCCGCTAAACCGGAAACCACTTTTAGAAAGTCAGTGATGTCTTTTCCCTCAATGAAAATTTGGATTGCCACCCCCTCTCCTGAACTAGAAGCAGGAGCCCATGTGGCACTTCCTGTTTGGCCCCGAGGAAGATGATTTCCCGCCCTGTCGGCTCCAATGCACCACAAAGGAAATGATTATCCCCTAATTATAGATGGTTGAGAAGAAGATTGTCCGTCTCTGTAATCTTGATAATAGCATAATGTGTCACCAGCCTCGTGAGCCCAAACAGCTGGTCACAGTGATAATACTTTAATGTTGTTTTTTTTGTTTTGTTTTGTTTTTTTCTGATATTACAACTGATAGAAATCACAGACTTATGGAGGAAAAATGTCATCTTTAGGATGAATGTCTGAAATGAAACTTACCTGCTTGTTTTTACATGTCATTACAGCTAAAGAGAAACATCTGGAAGACATTATGAATCATCGCTGCTCAATGTGGGTGGCATTTCCGAGAGCTAAATTACCTTCATCCTCTTGCCACCCTTGGTTGCTTGTAAAAGTTTGTTTAAATTACGGCAAATTTGATCCAGTTTTCCCAACTTCAGAAGAAACTGCATTCATATTTTGAAGATCTGAATCCAGTGTGGCCAAAAGAAGACTTCAGTAGGTCTGTGCAGTGACAGCAATAAGGAGTTTGGGCATAAATATCAAAATGTTAATATCCCCTTGGATAAATCTGTGCATTTACTGATAACATCATCTCACACCACTGCTGGCATCTGGGCAATGTCCCTTCACACATTGTACTGCTACATGAAATGGATGGTGGGCAGTTTGGTGGAAAGAAAACAGTTCCCACACAAAACTGCTCACATGGTTTGTGGAGGATTTTTTTTTCTTAAAAAGGGTCATGAATTCTGGACAGAGAAATTGCATCTGTATTTCTTTAAACACATATGCCGAGCACACAGTGGTGCAGTGGTTAGGATTGTCATCTCACAGCAAGAAGGTCCTTGGTTTGAATCCGCCGGCCAGCTGGGGCCTTTCTGAGTGGAGTTTGCATGCTGTCTGTGTGCCTGTGTCCTCTCTCACCTTCCGCCCTCAGTCCAAAGACATGCATGTTAGCTTAGTTGGTGATTCTAAGTTGGCTGCAGGTGTGAATGTGAGTGTGAATGGTTGTCTGTCTCTGTGGGTTATCCCTGCAATAAGCTGGTCACCTGTCCAGGGTGTACCCCACCTTTTGCCCTAAGACATCTGGGATGGATGTTTAAGTAAAGGCAGCCCATAGCNCCAAAAAAAAAAAAAAAAAAAAAAAAGGAAAATCATATCCAAACAATCTAGATGATACATAGCACTATATTCCAAAGGAAAATAAATATATTGGATTTTGGGGTGTACTGTCCCTTTAAACGATCACAGTGAGGTCAGCTCAGACAGGGACAACTGGGACGTCTGACCAAATTTCCCAGCACAGTGGGAGGTGTATGGGGGTGGTGGCCCCTGCCCTTTTGGCCGAAGGTGCAATAACGTCCTTTTAGTGTCAGAGCAAAGCCCCCCCACCCCCACCGTCCCACACCTGTTCATTTTATTCTGTCACGTGATCAGATATATAATGCGCTAAATAATTATTTTCGCTATGGTACCCCGTCATTTCTCTGGCCATAATGTATCCAGATCTGATCAGTGCCCTCTACCCACGCTTGGCGCTGAAACAGGGATTAGGATTTATTTCATTATATGATTATACTATAAAGTGTCCCCTACCCCTGTGTTTGAGGGACTTTTGCAACTTTTTGTGTTTTGCATATTGGGATTCCTAGTTTTTAGGCTCTTCTGTCCCTGAAGCTGACCTCAGCGGTTTGCTGAAAATAAATACCCCTGAGTGTTGTCAGGCAGGTGTGTATCGTGCCGCCGTGGGTCATTATCCTCTTTCATCTCAATAGAGGTCGTGACGTGATGGCAGCACGAGGAGCAGCGGCCTGAAGAGTGGAAAACGGGCGTGTGCGCGCGCACGTACAAACACGTGCACTTTTCTCTTGCAGCATCAGGCTGACCGTCATAACGAAGCTAAAACAGGAACTCAGACAATGCCTTCAAAGTAAAAGCACGTGACATTAAAATCCATTAAATACTGATATAACTGAGACTGACACTGACTCTTATTACTACTAACGCATGGGACACGACTACTACCACTGTGTGAACCCCGGAGTGGCTGTAGTTACCAGACATTTGAACTACAACATACTGAAATACAGTAATGATGACAGGCTGCAGGTAGGATATAAGCTATAAGTACATGTTTGGACCCCCTTTTGCATTCAGAGCTGCTTTAATTCTTCATGGCACAGATTCAACAAGGTGCTGGAAACATTCCTCAGAGATTTTGGTCCATATTGACACAAATAACATCACACAGTTGCTGCAGATTTGTCGGCTGCACGTCCCTCCACACCTCCACATCCCAAAGCGGCACTATGGCCACTGGATGGCCATTGAGTATAGTGAACTCATTTTTCTATTGTCATCTTCAAGAAACCACTTTCTTCTCCATGCTCGGTTTGAACTGCTGACTGATCAGCAGGTCGTTGTGACCATGTCTACATACCTAAATACACTGAATAACTGCCATGTGATTGGTTGAGTAGATATTTGCATTAAAGAGCATGTGTACCTAACAGAGTGGCTGTGAGTGTATATTTTCATCTAGATCAAAGGTGTCACATGTCCCGGGAGCTTGAACTGGCCTGCCAAAGGATCCGATTTAGCCCAGTGGATGACTTCCCAAAGTGTAAAAATTGCAGTAAAGTTAAATTATTACAGAGATATTTTCAATAAAACAATTTCTGGTGTGGTGTGGTGATGCTAGCCTTACACAGGAGTTAAAATTAATAGAAAACAAAAGTAATTGTAGAGTCAGAAAAGATGTTTGAGCCATAAGGACACAAAACAAAACAAAACAAAACAAACAAACAAAACCTCAGACTCTGTGCCTTTATTCTGAAATCTTTAAATAGCAGTACACTCAATGCATGTGGAAAAACTGAGATTTTTGAAATGTACTTTTCGAGCTGTTCGTCGTTTTGTCTCCTAATTAATCGTTTGTCAAATGAGAAAAGTTCCAGTTCCAGTTCGATTTTAAAAAATCGTAAAAGTTAATTAATTTTATTTTGAAAGTCTCGACCAGAAGTATTTATATATAGTCAGTCTCCGTCTCTCTCTCTCTAGAGTGAACTCGGCATGGTAATTTGAGAGAAAGGGGGACGGCGGGGGAGGGCAGGCCAATTAAAACAAACGAAAAAAATGTCTTAGCGATCAGTCGGAGGTGTGAGAAGCAGACGGGGCAGAGCAGGAAAAGACGCGCACACGTGGAGGAACGAACCGAGCGCTTAAACAAGTACCCAACTCACTGCTGTCTGTTTAAGGGGAGTGAAGGGATAAGGCAATGCTGCTGGAAGAGCCATATAAGTGAGGAGAGCGAGCAGAGTAAAGGGGCGCTTTTTTATTTTTTAATATTCTGTCATTTATTGAGAAAGGAAGCGCAGGAGTGACAGAAGATTATGGAAAACCCCTGGAGGAGGAGGAGGACGCAGGCGGTGAGATGGAAGTGGAACTCGTTGCTGCTCTGTTTATTCACCGGTGAGTTTCTGTTTAATCGTTTTTAACACTTTCACGAGCAGCATGCGTGTCCCTTTCACCTATAAATTGGCTTTAGTGGCTCCTCTTTGCTGGGAAACTTGTAGGGAGTGAAGGAAACAATATTTAATGCGCAAACACATTTGGGGATTTAGAAAGATCTTCCAAATCAGACTCAGTCAGGATCTGCAAACTGCTAGAAACTTTTCATCTGAGTAAAGTCTGGCTTACAGTGCTGCTGTGGATGGGGGCAGGGGAGAGGGCCGGCAGGAGGGCTTGGTGTATGTATTTGAGAGAGAGAGAGAGAGAGCAAGAAAAGGGGTGGGGTGAAGGACATGGTGCTATTGTCTCCCAGCGTGTGGAGAGACAGGAGCCAGGACCTCAGAGGACCACCCAGACTGAGCACAGCAGAGGTCTGCAAGTGGGACCTCCTATTGACTTGACATGGAAGTATTTTATTCAGGGAGGCGGTGTGAAATTAAAAGGATGTGTCACCGCCATAAAGAAAACATCCATCAAAACTTTGAGCTCTAATGACAGGAGGGAAAAAAAAGTCTTAACTGATTTGGAAATCCAGACTTTAAGACCTTCATCTTTCTCCACTGNCCCCCCCATTTTATTAAGTTCTTTATGACATACCTCCTAGTAATGAAAAGCCATCACTCTCATTTACTTTCTCTCCCTCCGTTTGAACCCGAGCGTGGAAATGTGTACATATATCCCCTCGGGCAATCGCAATTTGAACGTGAGTGACTGCTGAGAGAAAGCAGACCCGCGTATGCACACATGCTTTTTTTTGTTTGTTTTTTCGCAGCGTCCTTCATCTGAATTGCGTCCCTGGCGCGCTCTCGATTGTGAAAGACTCCAACCTTCTGCGCGGAAAAAACGCAAATGCTGCAGCTCGCAGAGAGCCTCGGGATGAAAAGCGCTCGTGTCGTGGCAGCAGGTTGAGACGAGTACACAGAGAGGCACAGCTGTGTGCACAATGCTTTGGGCTGAGCGGTGGGGTGTTGGGGGTGGGTGATAAACCACACTAGTCAAACACACACACTAAAGAGATCTTGCTAATGTCACTGGCTCACATCGTTGTAAAATTATCACTCTGGATCATGGATTTCCGAGCAGCAAAGCTCTGAAATCATTTTAATTTGATCCCCCACATAAACACTCATCCCTCGTACTGTATCTTATTCTAATGATCTCCCACTCAGAGGGTAATTAATTCAGTCGGTGGATTGCAGAGACTCAGGAGCTTGTGCTAATTTAAGAGTGCACGATCTCAGGGCGCTCTTTAAAGTAGCCTCAACTGGCTCTCAAGGAGGACTTCAGCAGTGTGGCTCTTCTCAAAGCTGAGGGGGCTCGTGGGAAATAGATCCTTAAAGGACTGGCTAAAATCAGATTTTAGAGGTTGAAATATCATGACTTTTTTTTTTAGTCTTCAGTGAGGTCCCAGAAACCCTGGAGCCTATGCTTTCCATAATGCAGTCCATGCTTTATGCTTCATTTGTGACAAATGTGTTCTTCTAGCAGCTTGCAGTCTGAGTCAGAGCCTGACGGGCTGCAGAGATTTCTGTTTTCTTGCTGATTTCTGATCAGCTGAGGAAAAAAAAAAGGTTTGCAAATGACTCAAGTGTGCAAAAGCTCCACTGCTAGGCAATCGATGTCATGGCAGCCTCGACAAAAGAAACTGATAAACTTGTAGCCAGTTATTCTATTGAATTGGATTATCTGGTACTTGTTTTCAAGTCTTTCTGTGCCAGCGCAGAGCCAGTTCTGCATAGGTTCCTTTTAAAAACCGCCCCACATTTCAACAGTTCTGAGAACTGAGCCTTATGTCGCTTTGTCTCGTGTTGTATACCTGTACACGTGCTACAGAGTGGAGCGCAGCATTAGAAAAGTTTATTTTAGAGGAGAAAACTCCCGTCTGAATCAGCTGCGAATTTCTCGCAGCAGCCCCTCCCAGAGAAACTCACATTTAGCAGTTCCATCTGTTTTTTTGTTTTAATATTGCACGATATAGGTGATTAACATGACATAAGGACTAACACAGTAGAAAGGTAGTTCCGGTTCCAAATTAGGTGCTATATTACACCCGGCATCAGTCCATCATGATGCATACTTACCAAGATTTTACTCCAGTTGCCCTTCCTCAAAACCTCCCCATTTACCCCCAAGCTTGGGATCTCAATTTAATATCAACGTCTTACCGTCACATCATCATATGAAAAGCGTTACTTTTTTTTTTAATGCTGTGTCACAAATTTGCCCGTCATCCTTTGATCAGCCCACAGTGTTTGATTCAGGAGACGTGGGCTGTTTGGGCGCCTCAGTCAGCCTGCATGTGGAAAAATAAACCGTGCACGTCTAGTTTTAATGGAGAGATGCTGAACAGCGTGTGGCCTTCGTGTTTTATGTGATCGGGAGGCTCTTCTTTTGATGGCGTTTTGTAATTGTGACATTTTTCTTTGAAATCGACGAGTGAATTAAAATTTCCTTTTTGAGAATCAAAGCATTGACTCACTCGCCTGTCCCCGCTGGCTGATATTAAAAAGTGTTATTGTGGTGCAGGCGAGCAGGGTTGGCTCGGATGTACTGAAACAAAACCCAGGGTTCCTCTGTGAGCTGACTGGGGAGATGTATATGTTTTTCATTTTCTTTTCCCCAAATGTTCCACAGGTGTCGACGGCTTCTTTTTTAGCCCAGGCGGTGCCTTTAAATCTGTCTTCAAATGTATAAATAGAAGCTGCCAGTTGGAGGTTGTGTGCTTAGAGGTTAGTTCATAAGAGGTTTCATTATAGTGTTGAAGGTTTGGTTTTTTCTTTCATGAAGGAAAAGGATGTAAAATGTTGCCAAGACCTGACTGGAGAGTTTCTTTAAGAAGATTTTTAGGTACATATAAGCTTCACTCTTCTGTCCACCAGCACTTCTTTCATATGTACCACAGACTTGTAACATCCTGCATTAGCCATCTCTAAAGAGTGTGTGGCTGTTTGTGTGTGTTTTACAGGTGGTAGTGAGGCCCAGTGTGAAGGCTGTATAGAGTACTGCTGCGATGGGTCGCCGCCTTTCTGCTGTTCCTACTACGCCTACGTGGGAGATGTCCTCTCGTAAGTCGACACGCACACGCACGACCACGTTTAGCTGAGATCTGCTCTATTGCTGGGACACAGAGATGTCAAAGACAGAGCTGCTGTTGCACCTCTTTCTCGAGTATTTAAGGTTTCTCCCCGTTCAGGTGCTGTTCTCTGTAGTGTTAAGACTGCAGCTCTCTGCCATCGCCCTCTCCTTTGTGCGTCTAAATAGAGCTGATAACAAAATACAGGTGTAGCCGCTGGCAAATCTGTCAGACCCTTTCATGAGGATAAATTAGGGACTGACTCGAGGTCCCAGTGTAGCTCCCCAGCCTTGGTTGCCAGGAAGCCACAATTATCTCCCATCTCTGTCAGATCATGGTCAGATTACATGTGTTGTGTTGGATCCCACTGGAAATGAGAGAGCAGAGCACATTATCTGAAGTNCCATAAAACAAACCAAAAAAAGGTGAAATAAGAGCTTGAAGTGTTTGGCAATTTTGGTGCTAAAAGCGTAAAAAGGAGGCCGATATTTAATCTGCTGATGAGTGAGAGATTTGGTAAACGCTGGCTGAGAAAGCCCTCAGTATTTGAATCTCTGACTGGACTCTGCACTTCCTGTTCAGCCTGCGTTTAAAGTGTGGAGGTGATTTAAAGGAGAGACAACTCATTCAGAACCCAGCTGTTCGGAAGACCTTCAGTCAATCTGCACAGCACAGCTGCTTTAGCACATGACGCAGGGACCTGTTGGCACGTCCCTTACTTTTATGGCCAGTTTTAAATAATGATGTCACTCTGTGTGTGAGTTGTCCCTGTAAGTCAAATGCTCAGGCCTCAGACTGGTCTAAAAAATGCTTTTGGGATGTTTTTCCCCCTTTCTTGGCTCTGTATGATGGTAGTGAGAGCAGATATCCCTAATATGGTCATCTCAGTTCAGATCTTTTGTTTACAAGGGGCAGCCAATCAGAAGTAAGTTGGGTATAACATGTCCCCTTATATAGACAGGTGACCTGTCCAGGGCGGACCCAGCCCCCCAAGCTGATAAGCCTGGCTAAAAAAAAAGGCCTCTTCCTCTGAGATAAAGTCATGATTAAGTAATTGTATCAGGAAATGTTTTCCTGCATGTTACTTGTATATTTGTACTAATCCCATTGCATAACCTCTAATGGCTTGGTTATGTTGCGAATTTGCAAAGCAGCCTCGGGGTGACATGCTGACTCACGCTGACCACGAAGATGGAAGAAACCTGTGAATGATGAGTCCTTTTTCTATTTTACAGCGCCAGCTCACAGGATCTTCGGCAGTCACGTGCTCACAGGCACGCATATCACACGCAGCTGAGTTACATCAGATGCCGCAGTTTATCTCCATGGCAGCACCTTAGAAGTATTGGTAGCATGTCTGTTGGAGACAGCTGCCTCCTTTCACACTTGTGTGTGTGTTTGTGTTTTCCAGGGGCACTGCCATCTCCGGTATTGTTTTTGGTGTGGTGTTTTTGATGGGAGCGGTGGCAGCTTTGTTCCTGTGTGTGTGCATGTGCATGAAGAACGGGCGTGGTGCACGGGTCGGCGTGTTCAGCACCTCCTATAACATCAGCACGGTGACACAGGGCTATCCAGGTGGGACAATATACACAACCACACATTTTCAACAACCTAACAACCACTATTAAATAAATCAAGTTACTGGGATTTTAAGGACAGCCAAAAGAATTTTTCAAGACAATTAGTCAATCTATTGGTATCAGCATTTACGATAGCGGATAAATGAAAAAGTAGATGGGAGAAACATCCTTCAACCAGGTCACAAGTGTTGCCCTCTGGTGGAGTGCTCTCCACCGGAGGGCACCGCTGTGTTTGGAAGGCCACAAACACACCAGCTGATCCTAGTAGGATCAGGCAGAGCGTAAACGAGAAAATAAATAGCTGCATATGACCGACTTTAGGGAAATCTGTTTCATGTGTCTGAAAGGAAAAAATTAATTGGCTGATGCACTATATTGCCAAAAGTATTTGCTCGTCTGCCTTCACACGCACCATAGGGTTTAATATGATGTCGGCCCACCCTTCAACTCTTCTGGGAAGGCTTTCCACAAGGTTTAGGAGTGTGCTTATGGGAATTTTTGATCATTCTTCCAGAATAGCATTTGTGAGGTCAGACACTGATGTTGGACGAGAAGGACTGGCTTGCAGTCTAATTTATCCCAAAGGTATTCTTTCAGGTTGAGGTCAGGACTCTGTGTAGGCCGGCCAAGTTCTTCCAGAGAACACGTCTCCACTGCTCTAGAGTCCAGTGGCAGCATGCTTTACACCACTGCATCCAACGCTTTGCATAGCACTTGGTGATGCAAGGCTTGGATACAGTTACTTAGCCATGGAAACCCATTCAGTGAAGCTCTCTGCGCACTGTTCTTGAGCTAATCTGAAGGCCACATGAAGTTTGGAGGTCTGTAGCAACTGACTCTGCAGAAAGTTGGCAACTATGCGTCTCAGCATTCGCTGACCCCGCTCTGCTGTGTTTTTCATGGCCTACTACTTCGTGGCTGAGTTCCCAATCACTTCCACTGTTATAATACACTGCTCAAAAAAATAAAGGGAACACTCAAATAACACATCCTAGATAGAATAGAATAGAACTTTATTATCATTATATAGATCTGAATGAATGAAATATTCTCATTGAATACTTTGTTCTGTACAAAGTTGAATGTGCTGACTACAAAATCACACAATCATATTTCTTAACCAATGGAGGCCTGGATTTGGAGTCACACACAAAATTAAAGTGGAAAAACACACTACAGGCTGATCCAACTTTGATGTAATGTCCTTAAAACAAGT
>JASGAU010407019.1:0-43276 GCA_030220045.1 Australoheros facetus
ATGTGTCTCTGCTTCAACACACCTGAGTCAAATATAGAAGTCATTAGCAGGACTCTGGAGAACTTGACTGCATACTGAGGAGGTAATTCAGCCATTTGATGCAGGTGTGTTGGATCAGGGACACATCTAAAACATGCAGGACACCGGCCCTCGAGGCCTGGAGTTGCCCACCCCTGGTCTAGCCTGTCATGTACAATGCACTACATCCGTCCCGCTTATGGGACCTGGCTGTCCATTGACAAAATCCTCGATCTCTGAGGGGAGAGAAGCTACAGAACTGAGGCTCCAGCACAGCACGAACAGTTCAGAAACAATTTGAAATGAGAAAAAAAAGCAAGTTATTAACTGATTACGTCGTGTTTTAGACTGCTTATTGCTAGCGGATCTATTCTGACCCAAAGTGCAGCCGTGACCGGTTCTGAATGACGGCTTTACAGCAGACAGCCACACGAGCTCTTGCCAGTACTGCGTACCGGGGCAGAATGTTTTAGTGGTACGCAGTACCGGACCGTACCGGCTTACTTTCACCGCTGGTCATAATTAAGGACAGAGCCGTTCCCTTCTTCAGACACAGGCAGGACTGTAACGGTGTGTTCAGACCAAACACAGGTTTTATATGGAGTCATTGCATCCAAAGTTTCTGCAAACACATGAACCAATCTAAATCTGAGGTGACACCAGCATCCACCCTCACACACCTTCAGGTGTGTGCCCCACGCTCACATCAGCACCTGCATCAGGGCTCTCTGCAGGTATGTGAGCCCTTCATGCTCAGTCTGGGTTTCTGTCCTTGTAGAAGTGAGCCACGTTTAAACGCCTGCAGGCACTCAGCACAGTTATTGCAGCCCTGCAAAAGACCCCGATCCACGAAAGGCTCGTGTAGCTTTACTTTGTAAGGGCTGTAATTTGTCCATAACTGGGATATGAGACTCAGAGAGGACGATGTCTCAGTTTGAAAAGTAAGCCACCGTATTTAAATCATTTCTTCATCAATGTGCCTCCTAGAATTCAGAAATGTATCAGCGTGATCCTGCAGTAACTTCGTAACCCTCTTGATAACCGTCATTAGGCTCCTCCCACAGAGTGCTTTAGCCTGCACTGCATCAAATACGAGGAGCCCCTCTGAGTGTCCTGCTCTGTCCTCAGGCCCTGTTCGTCTTCTGCTGCCTGGCCACCGGCTGTTATTTCTGCTGCTGCCTGTGTTGCTGCTGTAACTGTTGCTGCGGGAAGTTTAAACCTCGGCCGCCCATGGACCAGGAGCCCGAGTTCTACGTCTCCCCCGAGGACCTGGAGGCCCAGATGACGGCCGAGGAGAGAGGTGAGGATGACGTGACGCTGCTGTACGGTACTGTGCACAAGTCTTGAGCCACCCCTCGTTTCTTTATGCATGAAATGGCTGAGTGATTTATGGAAGCCTGTGCAAACAGAAATACAGCATCTGAGGCAAAAACAGAGTTTGGACAGTGACCCACAGGTCAGAGAGAAATAAAAAAACATGACTCTGAAAATGCTCAGGTAGGAGGAAATGGGTGTCCAAAGAACAACTTTGAAAGACCTTCAGAAAGCTGGAGAACTGTTGCTCAAGAGCACTTAAGAATTCTCAGTCTGGCTGCTTGGAAGCAACATGTAAAGAAATGAGGATCAAGACTTTTGCACAGGACTGTAGTAACAGAACGTGACAGCAGACTGCAGCGAGCTCCAGGGTTTGTGATAAAGGTTACCTGTGTGTGTGTGTGCGTGTGTGTGTGTGTGTGCGTGTGTGTGTGCGTGTGTGTGTGTGTGTGCGTGTGTGTGTGTGTGTGTGTGTGTGTGTGTGTGTGTGGTGACCTGACCCCTCTGCCCTGCTCTGATCATCTGCAGCCGGCTCCGAGCTGCTGTGTAACCCTCAGCGTGCAGTTTGTGATGTAACTCGACGGCGTCGCAGCTTCACGTTCGTTTCTATGAACTGATTAAAATGTTTGCGCGTCGGCCGCCGTCCGCTGCTGTGTGATTGTTCTTGTAACCCGATCTGTACTTCCTGTCAGTTTTAATGGAATCTTGTTGCATTAAAATTCGTGTTCGCATGATGTCATATTTGTGCGTCGTCTCACTGCGGAGTCCTTCTCTGTCCCTCTCTCTGATAATTTGATCGTATTGTTGGTCAGAGATGTTGATAAAAATATATTTGTGATTTTTACATCATTACCTAAGAAACACACACTTACCTGCCACTTCATTATGCACACCTTGTTAGTACAGGGTGGATTCTGTTTTTCCTTTTCTTCGTTCTTCGTGGCTCAGAGTTGGAAACGTTCCTCAGAAACTTCGGTCCACGTTGAGCGTCACAGCTGCTGCAGATGTGTCAGCTGCATCTGTGAAGAGAAGCTCCCGTACCTCCACATCCCAAAGGTGCTCTGCTGGACTGACACCTGTGACTGTGGTGGCCGTCTGAGTGCAGCGATGGGTATTTAAGTTCCTGTTGCCTTCTTCTCAGCTTGAAGCAGTCTGCCCACTCCTCTCCTCTGACCTCTGAGAGCTGCAGTTCACTGGATACTTCCTGAGTTTCAGACCTTCTCTGTGAAGCCCAGAAATGCTGTGAACCCAGCAGATCAGCAGTTTGTGAGACACTCAGACCAACAACCAAAGTCCCTTAAATCACCTCCTTCATCATTCATGCTCAGTTTGACCTTCAGTTACCACTGATTAAATATTTGTTAATGAGCAGCTGAGCAGGTGTACCTAATGAAGTGGTGTTACATGTGTCATATTGATATAATCTAATTTAGTTCTATTTATGCAACTAATGCAAGTTTTTTTTGTCCTCAGATGGCAGTGACCCCATCGTGATGCAGCCGTCTTCAGCCACAGAAACCACTCAGCTCACCTCTGATGCCCACCACAGCTACAAGACCGACGCATACTAAACACACACACACACACTCCAGAAAATCCCACCCAACTGCACTCACAATGAGCTCAGCCCAGATTTTTTCACGTTTCCATTTCTGAGGTGAGACGAGGAAGAGGAGGGAGGAAACCTGGAGGAGAGAAAATAAACTCCTGCTTTAACTCTTTGTAGTCTGAATGTGGTTTGGAGCTCCAGATTCATTCATAAAAACAGCGACAGCGTGGCAGCTGTTTTCCTTCAGGTCACTAACAGGTGAAAAATGCTCAAAACCCAGCCATCCAATCACAGCAGAGGGGCGGGACAAATGCTGCACCAAGTTATTACTTCCTGTAGCAACAATTGAGCAGTGTTGGGGTCGTTACTCTAAAAGTAATGGATTACACATTACTGGTTACTTTTCTTCAAAGTAATGCAGTACGTTACTTAGTTACTGGTCAGCGGAAGTAACTCGTTACACTACTTTCATGGTAAAATGGCCTGAAACACATCGTCTCATAATTACATTAACAATATAAACCTGAGGGTACACACACACCTGTCCTAATGAGGACACACACACACTCCTTATAGGTATGAACACAAAACCAACAACACAAAGAGACTTCAGAGCTGCAGCGACTCTGCTGCAGGCCGGCTGCTCATCACCACCTGCTGAAGGTCAGGCTGGGGTCGCCGCACCCTCAGCTTTATCATCACTCTGGGTTTGCAAAGAGCCGCAGGTGTGTTAGTCCTGTGCTGGGCACAGTTTGCATCTCACCATCACACTCGTGTCCTTTGGTGCAATAAAAGTAAGCGTGACGTCCATCGTATCGCCGCTAACGCTGCAGATGCTCCATCGTTTTCTCCTCCCTGCACCGAAATCAGCTGGTTTAAAAAATCTGGAGAACGAATCAGGAAATAAAACTTTCCAGCTAAACCTGCTGGAGAGTTTCCCACAGACAACATCCACATTCATTCTCAGTACTTTACACACAGCTGGATGTTCTCCCCTCGCTTCATGTGACGTCCCCTCAGCTGCTGTATTCTAAGAGTAATCGCACTACTTTAGTTTGTCAGCAGTAATTCTTGTGCTGAACTCCGGTTTCCTCCTCTGAGCTTCGTCTCGCCTCCTCATCCCTTCGTGTCTGTCTTCCACAGATGAAGCATTGAGTTGTGTGTTGTTGTGTACAGACACCGATCGAGCCCCTTTTTGTTTGTAGTTTTGTGTGTGGAGGTAAAGATGCTGCACGTTGTGTAACGTATCGTTAGACCTCACAGTTGTTCCGTCTCTAGGTTTGATTTGTTTTTATTTATGGTGTTAACAAAGGGACGCTTTCACATCCAAAGTCTTATTATTGCTGAGACGAGCGGTTTTCTAGCAGAAACAATCAGTTTATACCAATCATAGATGTTTTATTTTGTAGCTCTTCGACTGTGGTGGTAGAACAGGAGCGTTCCCGCTGGTTCGTATCTGTAGATTCATTTTTGTAAAAACAAAAAAACCAAAAAAAAACTTAAACAGGCTAAATTTCTTCACCACATCTCGATGCTCGATCAAACACACGCTCGTGTGTTCATACGCATCATGAGAGAGTGCGACACGAGCTGCCCGGTCCACTCCTGACGGGTCTGAGGGAAGTTTCCTTTTCCTAAACACATTTAAACTTTTCCTCCTTCGGTTTCCATCATCGGGTTAAAAAAAAAAACGTTTTAAGGGCCTCCGAAGGCATTTCGATGAAACCTGCAGACATCTTGTTACCTGATTGGCTTTTAAACCTTCTGACCAACCAGGAGTCGGCATCAAATAACAAGACCTGGTGTTTGTGTGAAATAGATGATGATAATGACCCGTTATTTATTTTGATTTTCTGATCTTTGTAATGATTGAAGTAGCCGCTGTGTGCAGAGGATGTAGACACGTTTAGGTGTGAGCCGCTCTGACGGCGAGCTGAAAAATGGCGGGCGGGCGCGCTGTACACAGGCGCGGCGGCGTAGCGGTTTCTGTTTGTAGCGTGGACGTTTGCCTGAATCATGTATCTGATGTACTGTTGTAAAATAAATGTTTCTGATGCTTCAGAGCCTCTTTTCTCCCCGTGACTTTATTTATTTGGGTTAATCACCCAAAAACACGTCATGCGTGTACCATTTAATCTCAGAGATAATCCACATATTTTATCATAAATTTACTGCTTTGTTCACAAAGAATGTTTCCTTTTGTAAACCATTCATTTTAAAAAGAGTTTTTTTCTCTCCATTAATCATGTAAATTCACTTTTTTTAAAATTGTAATTGTACCACTTTAATCTCTGAGATTAGCCCGTTTCAGGCTCCATGTTTCTTTTTATCTAAAATGGTCCGAGCACACGGCCACGGAGACACCTTACTTTTCTTTTGCAGGTACGTTTTCCCTTATGAATTATTTCTATACCATAAACTCAGAGAGAAGACTTTGTACAGAATTCACTGGATGTCCATCAATAGCTGCCAACATACAGAAGAGCCCTGTGGAACGCCACAAAAACAAACTTAACACTTCATTATATTAATTATCATAATCATAATTAGGAGCCAGATTGTAGGAAACAATACTGACCTGTTTCTGGTTATTTTCTCATGCTTGCATACTTCCAACCGTGAAGAGAAGCCCAGAAGATCAAATCTGTTTTTAATCCTCCGGCACAATAAAGCGGATTATTGTCGTCATAACGTCTGTCCGTCCAGGCGTGTGAGCTTTTACCTTTCTGGTCTATAAATGCCAAAACCACAAGGAGCTGAGCCATGAAATTTATTCCTGGATGTTTAGTACCCTTTACCAAAAGGTCAAAGGTCAGTGTGTGTCAGCCATGTTGGTAAAACCCAGAGTACCCACAGGGCACCTGCTGATGTCGCTGCAGAACCAGAACATACCTCACTGATCTGTTTGTTCCAAGGACATCTGATCCGCTGGTTTAATGACAGGAACGATGTGTTTAATATCCACACCTTTATATCCTGGTAAAAAGATACCGTGAGCGTGCCGTGTGAACTGAACTGATTGTAAACTGAGGCCAGGGAGGAAATTTAAAAAATAAAAATCTTTACATGTGACAATTATGGATTTGTTTGTTATTTTTTTCTCTTATTTGATTTTCCATGAGTGTAACGAGCTGCATTCATTCACAGTTCACTTCCTCAAAGATTATTGGGCTGCACTTCCCACACAAATCAGGCAACAATCAAATCCATAAACCCTATAAACAGCCTTTGTCAATACATTTGATTTTATAAATTGGTTTGTTGTGCAAAGGGTGGCACAGTGGTTAGCACTATTGCCATGGTGGGGGTGCCATGGCGGCTGTGTGGGGTCATCTCCTGGCAGGGTAGGGTGGGGGCAGTGTGACTGGAGGATGAGTGGGGCCTGATGGAGCCTGCCGGGTTGGCCTTGTGGCTCTCCCTTTCCCAGGACCGGGTTGTGCTGTCTGGCCTCTGTTGGGTCTTAGTGAGGGCCCCGGGCTCTGGTGGAGATCTTCCTGTATGTTTCTGGCTCGGCACGCAGGTGCCCCCTGCTTCTTGGTCTTTGCTGTAGGTTGCTTGTTTATACCAGGTGACCGGTATCTCAACCCTAACCTCTAACCCTGGTGGCACATATGGTGTCTCCGCTTCCTACCTGTTGCATCTACAGGATCAGGGCACCTGTCTTATTTTCCTGAGGCCCTTACAAGAAAAAAGCCCCACCTCCAAATAAACAGGAAGTGGTTAAACCTTAAATAAAACCAAGACTATATCACCGATAAACACTGTAATTCTAGAGCCACGTTGAAGCATACAGACAGATATTGTAAGGTAGCAGATAAACTGAGTATGCTTCCACAGGTGTGAAACTTTACCCTGACAGGTAAAAGCAGCAGCTGGATTATCAGGCTGAGCTTCACTGATGTGCTCTCAGCAGCAGAATCTAACTGAAGGAAAGGCCTCTGAAAGAGGACAGCGTGGCGTGGGCTTAATCTGGCCACATACCAGCCTCCTCTTATGGTGTGTGTGTGTGTGTGTGTGTGAGCATGTGTGTATCATTTGTGAGGCTGAAACCTGATGCCCCCCAGGTCAGCCCCCTCCACCCCGTGCCCTCACACACACATTTCTGCAGATGGTGAGGAAGAACAAGCTCAGAGGACACCGTTTTGGATGAAGGAGGGTGCATGACGAAGACTTCTGGACTCTTTATCGTCCTCTTTGGGAGACATTTAGCGCTCAAACCGGCTCTTATGGAAATTAAACCCCTCAAACTGACTGAGCTCTGGGCGTCTCCTCGGACTCTTGGATGAGCTCCAGTCGAGTACTTGCAGCACTGACAGGACGACAGTAAAACCCTGCAGATGTAAAACTGAACTGCAGCTCAGGGACGTCTAAAAGAGATCGACAGTTCCCTTCCTGCTGGATTCCTGATTGCTGTTCTCTCTGAGTAGGAAACTGCATCAGTCCCTGAAACCCATATTTAGAAACCAACAGCGGATCACCAGCCTGACGTCCTGAGCTGTCCCGCCTGCAGCAGATGGACAGGAAGGTGAGTTTTTACCGTGTTTCTCTGAGTCAGGTATTTGTGTTGTAATTGCGTGCCTCTTTACGTGGGACCGAACTGAATGTTTCTCTCTCAAACTGAGACAGTGTCCTGCATTTTGATTGGCTGACAGCGATGTACAGATCTGTGTATGCCGTCCCTCCTGAAACCCACAGAGCTGAAATAAGACTTTAACAGTTTCAACTTTTACTGATAGATGAGGACAGACACTATATGTGACCATCACGTGTATGTAACCCGCACAGCTCACGCTGTAACAAACAGACCCACATTTAGCTCGTGTAATGTTTGAAACTTGTGAAATCAGCACAGTCTGCATCAGAGCTTTCAACTTTGATTTGTGTGTTTCTGACTGTGGGGAACTCGTGTTTCCCCACATTTAAACTTTGCAAACTGCTTCAGATTTAATTCTGGCAGGTTAAATTAACACTGCAGGTAATAGCAGAGAAACGTTAATGATGACAAAGTGTGACGACTGAAGGACAGCGAGGAGAGCCAGGAGTCCATCCAGGAGATGTGGCCTGTAGCACCCTCTGTTATCACTCTGTGACAACGAAACTTCGGAGTCATTTCAGACTTCGATGGCAACGGCTACACGCTCAAGTTTAGCACTCGGATCGTTCAAAAAGGGCCGGTCTGGCTGACTTGATGTGAAAAACTATATTTTCTTGTGTGCTAAACTTTCCTCAGTCAGGTGTGATGGGCTGCAGGTATTTCCCAAACTGCCAGAGGTGCAGCAGGCCCATCGACCCCAGAGTGTCTTTGCTCATATGAAGTTCTTGTTTTGAATGTTTTCAGCGTGGCCGCGTAATCAGATGTCTTTGCTGGTTCTGACAGGAGGAGGTGAAGCTCGGGGGGGCGGCCGTGTCGCTGTCAGCTGACCTGCGCAGCCTGCAGGGCAGCAGAGGCGCCGAGCGCGAGGCGGCGCTGGCCTCGCTGGAGAAACAGCTGATCTGTCCCATCTGCCTGGAGATCTTCAACAAACCCGTGGTCATCCTGCCGTGCCAGCACAACCTGTGCAGGAAGTGCGCCAACGAGCTGTACCAGGTCTCTCACACACACACACACACACACACACACACACACACACACACACACACACACACACCTGCCCCTCTGTGAGCTTTGTGTCCTTGGGCATTAAATGTGCATGGTGTGTGTGTGTTTGTGTATACAGGTCACCGAGACATTTGTGTGTGTGTGTGTGTGTGTGTGTGTGTGTATACAGTGGATTATCTGAGGCTAAACTGGGACATGTGGATGCTTAACTGGTTTGCTCATAGAGGCACCACAAAACTCATCTGTCATGAACACATTCACTGCTATTGTTGTGTGTGTGTGTGTGTGTGTGTGTGTGTGTGTGCCTTCTTTTGACTACAGTCCTGAGTCCTCATGCTGTACATCGATTCTAAGGACCAGCTGTTGATTGTTTACATAAACAGTAAATAAAAGATGGCCGTAGAGAGTGTGATGTCACAGACCTGCTTCCCGCTCCTTTGTGAGTCTAATGGGACCAAAATCTCCAAAATATACTTCCTGTTTCATTCAGACCTTAAACCAGAGACTGAGACCATAAACTCATCGGGAAAGAGTTCACCGAGCTCACAGATCAGGTGAGTCAGGTGAGCTCATTTTTTCTCAGACTGTTCAGAACAGAGGAGTCGCCCCCTGCTGGGCCTCGGAGAGAATGAGACCTGAAAGCAACAGCCATCTTTTATACATCTTCTGTCCTCTGGACTGAATATAAGACGCTACAATCCAAAGCTCAGCTCGCCCAACGGCTGCAAGACAAAGCAGACTGTTTACGTCCACCCACAGCATCCGGGAGCATCCTTGATTTTAACGTATTTATGAAATCTCCAGAGAGATTATATCTCCTTTATCCTGGGAGAACCTGGGGCTTTCCGGGAGGAACTGGAAAATGATGCTGGGGTAGGGAGGTTTGGAGGATGTGCTTAGCCTGCTGAGGATGCAGTCATTAGATTTCCTTTAGGATTGACATGAATTCACGCTGTAAAGCTGAGTCACAGACATTTATTTTCTATTCTTGTTAAAGCTGTTCCTCTCCATCAGTGCGCAGCCCCTCAGTGATCCCTCAGTCGGGTCCAGCAGCAGCTGAGGATGATTAAAGCCACTATTTCAGGCAGCATTGGCCCTCCAACCTTCCTCCACACTCTGCTGCTCTCATTCCTCTCTGGATCCTGTGTTAAAGCATCAGCGTGGAGCTACACACAGCAGCTCGACATCACTCATACAGTACAGACGTACATCCTGTGCTGTTCAACAAAAATAAGGTGTGTGTGTGTGTGTGTGTGTGTGTGTGTGTGTGTGTGTGTGTGTGTGTGTGTGTGTTCAGCCCTCTGAGCTTCTCGCTCTTTCAGTGGATGGTGAGCGGGGGGGGTTTCCTGCCTTGCCCAGTAACCAGTCCTGAAGCAGCTCTGACTTCATCCGGGGAGAAGTTTGGAATATTTTCCACAGTCTCCAGCAGTGCCCCAGACTCAGGAATGATACTGCTGCTAATGATGAAAGTCCCAGCATGCAGCTGTGTATGACAGCAAACACAGAGCATTCTGTGCTGGCAGACGAGTTATGAGCTTCTCAGCAGAGACGAGACAAAGTTCTCCTGAACCATCTTTTTAAAAACCTCCTACAGAGCCGTTCTTCACTCCCACTGGGATTGACACCACAGACTTGATTTGATGGTCGGGGTTAAAGCCTCCAAACTTCTGTTTCATCGCTGGGCTGCAGAAGAGGTCATTCATTGTTGTATTGTTCACTGGACCCTAAAAATTACATCCATTTATACAGAAACAGACCAACAATCCTGTAAACTGTTCAAATCAGCTTAAAATCTGATACGATGTGAAAAATTATTTGAAATGACCAAATGTGTGGAAACCAGTTATTCAGTTTTTACAGACGCTCTCCCTGAGATTCAGACTTTGAGCTGCTAAAGAAAAGATTAAAGATCCAGACTCTGAGGCCATCGTGTCATCATTCACTCCTGACCCCCACAAACAGATGCTGAAGATAAGCCATCATCTCAGAGCTTCTCAGCTGTTTCCGTCCTGTCCTGCAGAGGTCCCATCGGAGGCTGAATGCATGGAGGAAAGTGAGAGGATCAGCTCGAGCTGTGACTCAGACTAACACACTATAACTGGTTCATGTGAACATCTGGATCTCCTGCAGCTTCAGTGTTAGAGCAAAAATCCAGCAGACATGTGTCTCTCTTGGTTTTGCTGTGATAGTTTGAATTTTATTAGTAATATATTTAATAAATATAGATGGGAAAAAGTCCCAATCCATCCTTTCAGGGAGGAAGACTCACAGTGTTTGCTCTGAACCCAAACACAGACGTGAAGCTACATATAAAACCAGAGGTGAGCTTTTAAATTTAAAGAAGCTTTTGGAAAGGCGAGATTTTAAAAAGCTGACAAAGTTAATCCCAGTAAGAGTTATAATAAAGGCACAGAAAGGTGGCACCCAAGACAAAGGCAGAGGACACAGGAGGAGAAACCACAGAGGGCTGACTGGGAAATGAGACACAGGTGGGAAAGAAGGAGGGAAAAGGACATAGGCAGGAAGTAAAAACCACACCGAGACACACCTCCAAAGTAAAAGAAGTAACCAAAAACGGCTAAGAGTGAAACACTAAGCCTGCAGGGGAGGGGCACACATACGAGGATTCGTTTATGTTCCTTTAGTTTGATTTTGTGTCTTTTCAGGCTGTTTTCAGGCTGTTTTCAGGCTGTTTTGTGGCTCTTGTGTCTCTTGTGTGTTCTCAGGCTCGGGGTCTGTTTGCAGCCCGCTTTGTGTGTCAGGACTTTGATTAGGGTTAAACTTACATTTGAAATGGTTTCTTACTTCCTGTCCAGCCGTCTCTGTTCCACGCTCGGACCACCATGTTGGTGAACAGCGGCCGTTTCCGTTGTCCGTCCTGCAGACACGACGTGGTGCTGGACCGCCACGGCGTCTACGGCCTTCAGCGAAACCTGCTGGTGGAGAACATCATCGACATCTACAAAGAGGAAGTCAGCAACACCAGGTGGAGAAACAAGGAAGAAAATCATGACGTCTAATGACACATGATCAATGTATATATATTTAACTTCCTGTGTGTTTGCCTCCAGCCCCCTCCCTCCTCCCCCACCACCTGCTCAGGTAACATGCTCTGACCATGAGGGTGAAAAGGTGAACATCTACTGCCTCACCTGTCAGGTTCCCACCTGCTCGCTCTGCAAAGTGTTCGGAGCTCATCAGTCCTGCCAGGTGGCTCCTCTGAGCGATGTCTACCAGCAGCAGAAGGTATTTCAGACCTGCCGCCTTCGTATGAAACTTATTTAACTTTCTATTTATTTATATTTGTAAATTATTTTTGATTCATGAGTTTATTTCTTTAGAAATAATCCTGCCTGAGAGTATGGCTCTCAGCTTTGCATAGATAGTTAAGATGATTTATATCTGCTCAGTTGGAGGCAACAATCTCAGTTCTCAGAAGATATCAGTAAGTTAAATGAAGTAAAAACGGAAAATAATACAGAAATAAATACAGACATAAATACATCAATGATTAATATATTTATTCAAAAGAAAATTAAATTAGGAAGTCAACAAATAGGGGACCTACTGCAAAGGTAAGCAGAATAAAACAGAAATATTCATTTGTCACATTTTCAAAGTAATTCAATCTTTTTAGAGGATTTACTGTATTTGTTTTTATTCAGTTATTTCAGGCCTCCATACCAAATGATTCCAAAGTGATAAGCAGCAGCCTAACTGACAGCGAGAGTTTCACAGCGCTGGCTAACAGAAACTAACAGAGGCTAACAGCAGCTGATAGAAGCTAACAGCAGCTGACAGTGGCTAACAGTAGCTAACAGGGGCTAACAGCAACTAACAGAGGCTAACAGGGGCTAACAGAGGCTAACAGCAACTAACCGCAGGTAACGGAGGCTAACAGCGTGTAATGGAGGCTAACAGCAGCTAACAGAGGCTAACAAGAGCTAACAGAAGGAAAAACAGCAGTGCTTACCAACAGTTCAGCAAATCCTCAACAACTCACATATGGCTGCCATGGGTCAGAGCTGAGGTTCACTGACTCATCAACTATCGGACTCCTTTCACAGCCTCCTCCAGAGTTAGTAAAGGTGGAGCTTCTCACAGCTGAAGTAAACAGTGAACCGACAACCTTCATAATGGGCAGAGTCACTCTGTTATTTGAGTACACTTGCTACAGATGAACACTGGTTGGAGTTTTTAAGTTGACTTTAAAATGTAAAATGCCACAAAATATTTAATTGACCGCATCTGTTTTTTGTTTCCTGGTTCATTACTAAGTGTTATTATTCAAATGTGTTAAAATATAGTGTGTACAAAAATGTATTTTTACACAAATGGTAGCAGAAACTCACTGGTCAGCTGAAGCCATTGTGGGCTACAGTCTAAATGTAATATTTTTGATATTGCCTAGCTTACTAAAATATGTTTGTCCTACAGCTGCCACCATAGCTAGGATTATGGGAGGGGTCAGAAAACAGAACTCAGCTGACAGCAATCTACTGACATTTAATGTGAACGTTTTACACACTGTAACTTTAAAGTGAGAAAATGAACTCATGGTTCATGGGGGGGTTCAAACTACTTTTAAACATGGTAATTTATAATGGGTACATTTATGCCAGGTGAGTGCAGTTTTATTTTACCTTCAGTACATAGATGAATCATGACTGCAAACATCACAGAGAAGTCATTTCAGCTGTAACCTTTAAATAATTCATCCAGTAACTTCCTTCTGTTTGTCAGGACCAGCTGAGTGACGGCGTCGCCTCTCTGATGGCGTTCAGTGATAAAATCCAGAGTCTGATCAATGAGCTGGAAGAGACCTGCAGAAACATAGAGGTGTGTGCTGTGCAATGGAAACAAAGAATCCTAAAATGGTTTTTAAAAAGTCTAAAATCAATTGTTTTAGCTTCAGGTGGTTTAAAGTGCTTTGTATTCTCCTGCCTGATATAAAGTGGGAGGATACTGTTGTCATATCGTCTGTGAGGTTTCATCTTTCTGGTCTACAGACTCCAAAACCACACGGAGCTGAGCCATGAAATCTGGCATATGTGTTCTTTACCCTTCAAAGATGTGCAGCACGATATTCATATTCCTGGATGTTTAGTACCTTTGTACACTTTGGCCGTATTTATTGGAAGTGGAGAGTAAACAACATGGAGGATTTCAGGTTGCTAATGCTATGATAATAATATATGCTAATGATATGCAGCCACTTTCTCATGCCTGATTGGCTTATCCTAATCATGTGATCATATTGTGCTGTGTGATTGGCTACACTTACTTGAGCATTATTGACTGAAATGGAGAAAGTGGGGATTCCCCATATCTGTCAGCCGACCTCAGTCCCTGAACAGCTGGCAGGAGCTGATGGTGAAAACCTTCCAGGTAAAGAGCCAGTCTGTTTATAGGAACATCAGGCTGCAGCCTGATTGATTAGCCTGTGATGCCGACTTCTGATTGGCTGAGCATTGTCTGACATGTTGGTCAGGAATGACTCATGGACATAAATAGTATAGACTATGACTCATCATTGAGCAATATTAAAGCCATACCTACTGCTCAGCAACATTGCTCACACGTAAACAACATGGTTGCCTTACGATTATAGTGATGTCATACATAATGCATTGATAATTCATTGTGGGAGGAGCTCCCCATCAGAGATGGGTGTGTTTCCTTCCTGTACAGCTGATCTGACCTGCATGGTTTCATTAATTTAATGTGTCATTAATGTGTGAAAATATCAGCAGCCTTTCTGATGAGGCATTGTTCATAAAGTCTTTATAACTTGTAATTAATGGCTTTGTTCGTGGCGGCTTAGAAATGGTCTAAAGTCAGTTATGAGACAAATGTGAAAAACTTTTTGGTTTCCAGGTTGTTTGAAATCATTTCATGGCACCTTTGCTCATTTTTACTTCATTAATAAACTGTTTGACCTCTTAGGGCTGCAGCTGCAGAACATCTGGACCAAAACCAAATTAATAAGTCGCTCATTAAAATCTACAACTGCACACAGTACCAGTTATTATGTGATAAGTATAAACCTGTAGAAAGGTAAAGACACTCCTGAGTAAATAATATATACATAAATGTTAATGCTAAATTAAAGATTCTCAGGATTTGTCAGGTTTGCATCAAGTCCCAGGAAGAAAAAAAGAAAAGATAAACGATCCAACAAACTGAAGATAAAAATATCAGACCTGGACACCCAGAACTATTTCTTATCAAAGACTTCAGTTTGACCTTCAAATCTATTTGAATTATAACAGATCTACAAACAGATTAATCTCTGTTTAATCTGTAATCCATGTGTGACAGATTAAAATCCCTTTGCCTCGTTAGAAAGAACAGATGACCTCGTTAAGTGTTTCACACCTGCGCCTGATTCCTTTATCTGTGGCAGCCACTGTAAAATATTCTAATCTTATTATTTATGTTTTTAATCATTTTTATGAAAAAAAAATCTGTTAACGTGACTCATCTCCATCAGTTTCATCATCACTTCAGCTTCTGCAGCATGAACTCTATTACCCATGATTCACTGCATCACAGCGCTGGGATTAGAAGATGACCAGAGCACGTTTCTCACAGCTGTCCATCGGTGCGCCCGCAGCAATGGACCGAATCCAGTGAAATCTATGAAATCCTGGAGGAGCAGCAGAGCTGAGCTTAAAGATGTCTCTGCTCATTAAAGCTGAATCTTTGCATGCAGCAGTGTCCCTGCCTCTCTGTGTTTATGCCGGATTACACTGTAATCCCGCATTTAGCCCATTTATTGAATCATGTGGATTTTTGTGCTCCACAGGAGAACTGCAGGACTCAGAAACAGAACGTGTGCGAGAAGTTTAACCGCATGTTCTCCATCCTGGAGGAAAGACAAAAGGTCAGAGTTCGGTCCTCCTCTGATTTCTGCCGCTCTTCAGTGTTTTATAGCTCTTCATATGACTTCAGGAGTCCACAGCTTCTCTTTTCTGTATCCGCGCTTCCAACATCGATAAACCTCGAGGTCAAAGTCCTCACTGAGTATTGCAAAGATGAAAGACTTTCTCTAAAGTCTTGCCAATCAGAGGACAAAACCCATCAAAAATCATTTTACAGTTTTTTCCAAAAAGCCTCGAGAACATTTGGCTACTTCCCATCGTCAGTCAGGACCTCAGAGGTTCAACCACCACACAGATGATGCAGAGCTTCAGATTCACCAGGAGGCTTTATGTTTCTGTCCTTCTGCCTGACTGATATCTGTTTAAACACTGTGAGCAGGAAACAGTCAAAAGCAGAAAGAAATGCTCAGTGTTTTCTCACCAAACAGCTAAAGACACACGTTAGAGGTCTGCTACTCTAGCACCAAAACCCTGTTTCTTCATCTGAAGGACTTTGGTAGAATAATGTCCTTCAGATGCTGAAATGCAGATGCTTTTCTGACTGCATCTGTCATTTTAAATTCGGCACTTAATTCACAAGCTGTAATTTTCATAAGCAAACACATCGCCACTTGCCTGCAGCACTGCTCTTCTTTCCTCGAGCATTTGCACTAAATTTTAGTTTAGTTTCGGTCCATAAAGCCTCACACGTCTGCTGTCTGTAAGACATTTGCAATGTTTGCCTAAAGAAATCCCCGAAGGCCTCCATAAAGGTCATCTGAAACTGGGGCCCAGCCAGCTGGGTGCAGCCCAAAGAGGAAACAGGGGCCCGCCCTCTTGTAGGCCCACCACCTGCAGGTGGCGCTGTATGGGGCGAGTGCAGTGTGTGTTGGGCAGTGGCCAAGGGTGGAGGCCCTGGTGGACCGATCCACGGCTATCGAGACTGGCTTTTGGGACATCCAGTCTCCTGGAGAGGGGCTGGACTCTGCTCCAGTCTGGAGTTGCCCTCGGTAAGAGACGGCGAGCTGGGGTGGGTATTCTTGTATCCCCTCGGCTTGCTGCCTGTACGTTGGAGTTTTCACCTGTGGATAAAAGTTTCCCTCAATATTTAGGCCAGGGAGCAGGTCCTGACTGTTTGCACTTATGCGCCGAATGACAGTTCAGAGTACCCACCCTTCTTGGAGTCACTGGGTGTGGTACTTGAGGGTGCTCCATCCGGTGACTCCATTGTCCTACTGGGAGACTTCAACGCTCCCGTGGGCAATGACAGAGCTGAACTTCGACAGCATTCCGAGCGAGGCTGAGGACACCGAGTCCAAATGGACCATGTTCAGCACCTCCATTGTTGAGACTGCTGCTCAGAGCTGTGACTGCAAGGTGGTTGGTACCTGTCATGATCGTAATCCCTGAACCAGATGGTGGACACCAGAGGTGGAGGGAGCCATCAAGCTGAAGAAGGAGTCCTATTGGGCCTGGTTGGCCTGTGGGACTCAGGCAGCTGACGGGTACTGGCAGGCCAAGCGGAACGTGGCTCAGGAGGTGGCCGAAGCAAAAACTCGGGTGTGGGAGGAGTTGAGCGAAGCTGTGGAAAAAGACTTTCAGACGGCCTTGAAGCGATTCTGGCAAACTGTCAGGCGACTCAGGAGGGGAAAGCAGTGCATGATCTGTAGTGCTGGTGGGGCGGTGCTGACTTCAACTGAGGCTATAGTCAGGCGGTGGAAGGAATACTTCGAGGACCTCCTTAATCCCACTGGCACGCCTCTGTAGTGGAAGCAAAGTCTGGGGACGGGGGGAACGACTCGCCCATCACTGGGGGTGAGGTCACTGAGGCGGTTAAACAACTCCTTGGTGGTGGGACCCCTGGGGTGGTAGAGATTCGCCCTGAGTTCCTGAAGGCTCTGGATGTTGTAGGGCTGTCTTGGTTGACACGCCTCTGCAACATCGCGTGGAGATCTGGGGCGGTGCCACTGGATTGGCAGACCGGGGTGGTGGTCCCCATCTTTAAGAAGGGCGACCGGAGGGTGTGCTCCAACTATCGGGGGATCACACTCCTCAGCCTCCCCGGCCAGGGTGCTGGAAAGGAGTTTCTATCAAACTTTTTCTAATGTTTATTTATAAAAAAAAAAAATAAAGTTTTAATTATGATTGAAGGCGATGACACAGCGAATCAGCTCTGAGCAGGAAGAGAAAACAGGCCACGCCCAGGTGCTGGTGCGTTGCTATGGTGACAGCGTGGCAGCCAACAGCAAGCTTATGGAAAGCGCCAAGAGCAGCATGGAGGAGCCCGACATGGCTGCCTTTGTTCAGGTGGGCAGCACCTGCGTCCTGCAGGTGTCCATTGCAAAAACCTTGTCAGCTGTTCAGATTTTGTCTGCAGCTCTAAGAAGTCTCATCCTTCAGGTATTAAAATCACCTCATTGTTCTCCTCCTCCTTCCTTTAGAATTCAAGAGAGCTGATCACAAAGTGAGTATTGTGATAGTTTCATCATGCTTTCCTTCACTTCATTAGCATTAATGAATCCTTTCTTTTCCTATACCTCCTTCTGCCTTCCTCGTGTCCTCTCCATCCTCAGAGTGAAGGTGGCGAGCACCTCGGGTCCTTCTGAGATGCTGAAACCAGGCTACGAGAATCTGAGTCATTACAGGTTCAACTTCATTGCGCAGGAGAACGCCCTGAGGAGCATCGACTTCATCAAAGGTTCGACTCATTCTGCTCATTTCCAGCTCCACGTTTTTATTCCTGGACTCCACAGCAGCTTTGCATGGTTCACAGATCAAAATGATCCTTCTTTATCTGATACTGCAGCCCCTCAGTTCAGGTCAAGGATATAATTCCTCCATTATTATGGTCTTCAATGCCAAGACAGTGCAGAGCAGCTACCTAAACTCTAGTATCTCATCAGTAGTTTTACATCCTTGCTGCGTACGACTCTGTTTATACCTCACTCTGCCTTTAATCATTAGTTATTATTAATCTCTGGCTCTCTTTTGTCCTGTTTCCCTCCCTGAGCCTGGTTCTGCTGGAGGTTTCTTCCCCTTAAAAGGGAGTTTTTCCTTCCCACTGTCACCAAGTGCTGCTCATAGGGGGTCGTTTTGACTGTTGGGTTTTCTCTGTATTATTGTAGGGTCTTTATCTACAATACAAAGCACCTTGAGGCAACTGTGGTTGTAATTTGGTGCTATATAAATAAAACTGAACTGAATAATGCAAACTTTATTTAAACAGGTGAGTTATAGAACCCCCCCCCCCGTCCAGCTGTTATGAAGGGGAAATTATCCACAGAGACCAAAGCAGTTTCTGTATCAGCTGTAAATATGTTCATTTCTGCTGGGAAGTTTAACATGGGAGTCTATGGGGACTGACTAAAAAAAAAACACAAAAAAAATCCCCACACATGGTAAAGTCATGTTGTGTGTGCAAAGGTTGACCCTTCAGAATGAAACGCGAGGATGTAACACAACCTGAGGAACTGCATCTGTCAGTGTTTTTGGGTTTAAGTCTGATCCAAAAATAGTTGGTGGCTGCAGAAGTGAAAGCGTCAGTAGGTCAGGTCTCTGTCTCATGCACACTGTGCACTTCTTTAGTAATGAGTGAGTGGCTGCTGTGCTCCTTTCTCCTGCTTTACTTCAGAAACTGCACTAAAAACATGGTTTAACAGATGTTTTCGGCTGGAGACAAAAACCATCACCCAACCAATCAGGCTGCAGATCTGAGCGGGGTTTGGTATTTTATCTGCCACTCTGATACCACAGCATGAGTTTTCATCTTTAGGACTTTGTTAGAATTATAATTTTACCACGCTGAAGGAACTGTGCTGAAATACAGATACATACTGTTATTACACTAGTCCTCAGGTTACTGCAGCTATCTTTGGAGTTCGTTAAGGAGCAGGCAGAGGGCTGGACACGTCTAAATGTAATGTGTAGGTAGACGTCAGTCTTTGTCCTGTCAGGGAGGTAAAAACAGTTTGGCCTCTGAGGCAGAAGTGCATCACGGTCATTTAGAGGCGAGTCAGCTTTCTCTACGTGAGCACACGCACTGCTGCACAATATGAGGGACAAGCTGAAGACAAAGAATTTAACTCATTTAAACAATTTTTCTAAAAAAGGACTAATAATGAAGTTAAAACATGATTATGACTCATTTGAAGGACTGCAGTTAAATCAAAACCTACATTTAAATAATATTTATAAAGATTTTTTCTTTGTTCATTTGGTTTGATTTTCATGTGTCAAATGGAAGTTTATTTTTCATTTTCCTTGTTTGTTTAAAAATATATTAAAATAACAGAAATACATCCATTTGAGAAGAAATGCAAGAGAAAAATATACAAAATAAAATACAAAAATGAATACTTAAAGTCATGGAATTAATATAACTGGAAATTAAATGGAAATGAATACAAATGTAAATAAATTCAGAAACAAATAACAGCAAATGAAAAATCAATTTCTCTCACATCATTGTTAAAAATAATGATTTGTGGTGCATTTAAAGTCATATCAGTTTTATATTCTCATGTATTTATGTTCTTGGTCAGTTTGATTTTGGCAGCTTTGATGAAAAAAGCTTCATCTTTTTTTGTTGTATCTTGTCAGTTGTGGAGGATGTTCTTGAAGAACCACAGCTGGACCCAGAGCCAGAGGAACCCAAAGAACCTTTAATCCAGAGCACAGAACCAAAGCAAAACCCTGAGACCTCCATCCAGAACCAGGAGGCTGCAGTGGAAGCAGAGCAGATCCCAGCACTGATAAACCCAGTGGAACCAGTACAGACTGCTGCAGTCGGACCTGCTGGGGAGGTTTCACAGCTGGAGACTCCTGAGGTGGACTCAGGTCATATCGAGGAGGAGGAGGAGGAGGAGGAAGCAGCTCCTGATCCAGTTAAAGAGGCAAGAGAACGCCAGGAGGGAATGAGCACTCAACAGGTAGAGTACCTCACCTGCTTTAAAGACACTCACCTGCAGAGGCTCAAAATACTTAACTCTAAAGTATCAATAATGTTTAAATATGTCTCCACCCTGATGGAGTCTCTGTATATAAAAGATGGAAATAGGCACATGACATCACCCGCTGGCATTTAGATGCTTTATGGCCGCCGCCAAGTTGGCTTTCTGGAGCCAGGGGTTCCATATTTGGAGATTGGCAGGTATCTGTGTGATGCTCCCATACAGTCTGTGGATGCAACGCCATGATCAAGCTAGCTAGCGTTAGCTGATAACTTTGTCCAAATATGGTCACGTCTGGAAGCACAAGCCAATATGGCGGCAGCTGAAACGCTGAGGCTTCAAAATGCCACAAACTGTAAATGGCTGCATATCTGGACCTCACTGACCAATGAGTGACTGCACCAAAAAACAGGCTGTGAGTGATTAAACATGAAATCTGTGGCCTGTAACTGTCTTCCTTCATGTATCTGTGAGGGGGGAGAGGCTGCCGGTGAAGAGCAGGACACGGACGCTGCCTTTTATCCCGGCTGGTGCACAGTTAGCTCGGCCCCATCTGCCGCTGAGGAAACCCTGACGGAGGTTTACGACGTAGAGCCGAGGATGGGTTCACCTCAGACTCCCGAGGATTCACCTTTAGAGGACAAACGAGCTGTGGAGCCTCAAATCCAACTTCAGCCTCCATGGATCCAGGATTCCCAGCTGCCTGACCCTGAATCTCCTCATCTCTCTGAGCGCCTCCTGCCTCCCTCTCAGCTTCCAGACTTCCCAGAGAGCCATCCTCTGTCTTTCCTCGAGGCATCTCCATCTGTGCTCAGATCCGTTTCCCCTGCTCAAATACATCAGCAGGCAGCAGGAGAACCTCAGGAGGAGAATGAGGAAGAGGAGGATGTGCAGGGCTGGGTGTGCCTGCCCGGGGCCTCTGAAGAACATCTTAAAGCTGATCGTGTTTCTGAGAGGAAAGGAAGCGCGTCACTGGTACCACCAGACCTGTGTGTGGGCAAGTTTGAGCTCAGTAATGCAGAGCAGGACGAAGATAATGCAGGTGTTTCAGCGCTGGCAGAGGGAGCTTTAGAAACTGAGACCACGAAGGAAGAGCTGGAAAGAGGAAGAGCAGGATGTGGCTCAGAGGAGGATGCTGAGGAGAGCAGAACTGAGAGGAGAGACGGCGAGTTTGAAGCATCAAACGGACGAGAGGAGGACGAGAAGAAACCTGAAGGCTCCAGCATCACTGTGGAGACGGGCGCCGAAGGCGTCTCTCCTCAGGTCAGTGTCGTCCTTCATCAGCATCATCATCATCATCATCATCGACCAGGCTCTGCATACTTCACCCACCTGCTGACGTGGCTCCACCGCCACACTTTCTTCTTCTTCATCTCTTTGGTTGTTGTTGCTTCTGCATCTGCTTCCGCGCTTTGACCCAGGGTTCGATTCCTTGTTTTTTTTTTTTTAAAGTGTGAAACGGTCCCTTTACCTTTCTAACAACATCAGTTTAAAGGTGGAAACAGGTGGAAACAGGTGGAAACAGGTAATCCTATCAGTATTTGAATAATAATGTGAACCTGCAGCTCCATTTCTCCTCACTCTTCATGCACTGAAACACTGCTACACCTGAAAAACTGCATGCACAGGTGGTACCAGGTCTCCACGCAGGCTGTTCCATAAAAATCTGCCAGACCTGAGGAAACATCTCACCTGAGCCCCTCACAGGCTCAGGTGAGATGATCCTGGTCAAACCAGATGAGTCTGTTTTTCTCGCCGCATCATTTCACCTTCATCCTCTCCACTCCAGATCTTCTCATCTCCACTTTTCTCGCTCCTCTTCCACATTCCCGCACACCCCCCCCCCCCCCTGCAGACCGTCACTCTGCTCTTCTACCTGCTGGCCCTTCTGGTCATCCTGCAGAGGGCGTGGGCTTACATCGGCTGCTTCATTTCCACATAAAGGCCAGCTGGAGCCACGTGCGCCATCACTGCTGCACAGCTCAGGTACACTCACCTGCTGGCTCCGCCCAGAAGTGCTGCGGCATGCTTTTATTTTGAAAAGCAAGTGAGAAACTCAGTGGATTTAACTAGAATCAGATTCAGGATACTTTATTAATCCCAGGGGGAAATAAAACAGCTTTTCTAAATCAAATACAGCCCAAATTCAGTTACACAGAATTAAATTAAAGGTGAATTAAATGGTATTTTTAGAGGATCACTGACTGCACTTCATTATAATAATAATAATAATTATTATTTTATTTAAGCAAAATACTAACACCAGTATCACTGCAATTCCTGCTACAACTAATACTGTTTATTATTAGCGTGTGTGGTGGTAAAAGAAGAATAAATCAATGATTTTATCTTAACTTATTAACAGATTCACAGCACAGACTAGGAGGTTAAAGAAGAAAGTACAAATGAGGGCAGCTATTTTATAATAAACACAAAAACTACAAAAAGAGGACTTGTGTAGTTTTACCCTCACACCTCTGCTGACACCCTGTGGTCGAACTGTGTAATTACAGTTCAGGAATGCCGAGTTAACGATAAACAAACTCCGCCTTCTCACCTGTAAACGTCATTTATTATAAGATTCGTCATCACTGCTTTAATCAGGCTTTTTACATGTAAAATTCATCAATGTGCATTTTAGTGCTTTATGTATATTCCCCTGAATTATAATTTATCACAGAAGACTAATAATCTGAATTATCTCTGACTCGTTCTGCTGACTCATTTAACACTTCAGTTTAAATCAATCAGTAATCAACTAATAATATAATAAAACTATTAGAAAAACAATAATTTAACATCTCAGAATGGCGTCATTATTTGGTGTCAGACGTTTAGAGTTGGAGGGAATAAATGACTCTGAAACCTGAAAGACTGAACAAACCCAACAGGAAGTGGAGTCTGGAAATGGAAAGGTCAAAGGTCAGGGTTTGAAATGTCAGGATAACATTTCTGAGAGACTGAGATCAGTGAGAGAGTCCGAAACAGAAACGGGCTCTGTGGGATTCGTTCAGCATCATCACAGGAAACAGGAAGTCACTCTGTAAGGATGATTTATGTGCACAGGTATGAGACTCCAGCAGGTGAGTTTCCATGTGTGGAGCTGTACTGATCATGTCATGTCAATTCTTTTAATGAGACAGAAGCTTTTAAACCAGCTTTTAATGTGAAATCTGAACCTGAAGGAGATGCTGAGCTGGTGACTCTGATTCTCAGGTGTGTTTCAGTTGTTTTCACCTGCCCTTCCCTCAGATGGAGAGCAAGACCAGGAGTCCCCCCTCTCCTCCTCCCTCAGCCAGGCTCCTCGGTGGCCCAGTTTCTGCTTCACCTGCCTGAACCCCCACCCACAGGAAGAGTTAAAGGAGGAGGGAGGAGCAAAGATGTGAGGTGTGTGAAAGACTCACCTGAAGAACCGATGAGGGAGGAGCTCGCCCAGTGAGAGGACCTGATCTGACCCGGATGTTTGCCGGTTTTTAGAGGAGACGCTGTTAGGCTCTTACTTTGAAAATTCACTGAGAAATAAAAGTTTAGTTTTTTGTTTTGTTTGAAAGAATGACAGGTAGAATGACAGGTAGTGGCTCACTGCAGGTGAACGTGAAAGGAGGTGAAGGCGGTGGAAATAACAGGTGTGGGTTTGGAGCAGGTTGGGGAGCCATGATGTTTGTTTTATTACATTATTTTGAGAAGTACCTGCACAGCTCTGATGTCATCAGGTGTGCATGACTGACACTTTCAGATGCTTCAATGAAGCCAAACCTGAGTTTTGATTTTTCTGGGCTTTTAATCCCTGAAACTCACTGCTGAACGCCTCCACCTCTGATACCAGCAGAGAGAGAGTGTGTGTGTGTGTGTGTGTGTGTGTGTGTGTGTGTGTGTGTGTGTGTGTGTGTGAGAGAGCAGCAGGCAGAGGAACATTTTGAGCTTTACATGTTTAACTTCCTGCACTCGGTGGATTTTGTTTTGAACCGATGAACTGATGATGACACTTTGGTGACTCAGATATTCTGTGCTGATTTTTAAATAATCGTTCAGCTTTTCTGGACTCTGCCTCCCTCTGCTGTGCCTCTACGGAGCTCAGACAGTTCAGTGAGCATTAAAAACACAAATCCACGGTCATGTTTGTGTGCGTGATGACGGTGTTGGAGTGATGAGCTGCTCGCAGGTTTTACTGAGCCCTTCAGAGATGACATCAGAGTTGTGGACCTGCAGCAGGTCTGTGTGAAGGTTTCCTGCCACACATTCATGAAATGTAAAGGATTAAAAACGCTACAGGACACAGATACAAAGTCTCAGACCCAAATGTTTCCCCGTGATTCCCACACTGTGCCAGGAGAAACAGAAAACCACTTCCTGTTTGGAGGGCAGTCCTTTAAAATAAAAGCACCTGAGTGCTTGGGTCAGCAGGAATTAGAGGTCCACATGAGCAGTAAAACTGTGTTCAGTGTTTCTGAACTGAAGCAAACAGCACAGCAGCGATCTCTGACGGGGAAGTGGATTCCTGGGCTCAGGTGAGATGTTTCTGAGCTCCTGCTGCTGCAAACCTGCCGCCAAAAAGCTTTAGGATTAAAACCATGCTGATGTTAAGTACATCTGCCACCTGTGGGAGGAGCCTCTGAGCCAGGTGAGAACTGCAACAAGAAAAACTGAGCAAATATTTGTTTACTGAGTGCGAACTGTTCATTTAACTCTGAGATATCAGTCTCATTAACTCAGATAAAAAGGCAAAGTTCATGAGACCACCCACTGTGAGGTTCGTGCCACAGTGATTTCGATCATCCTCACTGTTTTTTTTATTGCAGTTAAATCAACAGTGATGATCGAAATTTTCATGTTTCTGTGTTTAATGTTTTCATCCGTGAATTTTCAGATGTATTGTTTTACTAAAGGGCAGAATAATAAAGCACGTTATTATTAAGATGTCAGTGATTTACTGTGACTGTTAGTGGTTGGATGTTGTTCTGATTTCTCAGAGGTCCAGCTGCCAGTTTGAGATTCCTCTGCTGTTCTAAACTCACTACATTAAATATATAAACACACAAATACTTGTGTTTCCTCCTTTTTGTGACAGGTGGTGTAATAAATGTGACCCGTGTGTCATACAGAGACTCGAACAAACAAAACTGAAAACGGTGACATAAAAGTGCCTTAAAGGAAGTTATCTCAAATTAATACGTTTAAAAACCTTACAAAATAAAACCGAAGCGTCTGCTTTCAGGTCCAAACAGTTGTGTGCTGTGTTGAAGAGAGATGACCTGAAGCCAAACAGGGCCGGGCCGTACTTTAATCTAACGCCAGTTTGTACCACAAGATGGCGCAGTGAGCCAGGGCGACCAGTAACCAGGTAAAAAAATATACTGGCGTTTGCGACAAGCTCAAGCTTCCCGAAGAATCTGGGTGGAAGAAAAAGGAAAAGTTCAACATCAGCATCTAAAAACTTCTCAGCACCCTGCTGGTGAAAGTACCTCTAACCAGAGTGACATCACAGGAGCACCTGTTTCTGTCTGTGTGAAAATCAAATACATCATCTGTAGTTGTAGTTTTATGATTTACTTCGGCTGGGAGTTCAGCAGGGACGCGCACACAGGAAGAAGGGCCTCAGGGCGCACTGCGCTGCCTCCATCAGACCCGGGTCGCCCGCTCAGCCAGCCAAACGGGTGCCGTGTAATCTGCTGCTGATTCAACTGAAGGATGTTTTCATCCCTGTTCTGGTGATTTCTGTCAGGCAGAAACTTGGTGGAAAATCCTGCTTACATTTTTTTTACTTTTTACCACTACTGCTGATAAAATATATAATAAAGGTTTGATTTAAATCTCTGAGGGAGACTAGACATTATTTTTCATTAAAATAATCTCTGCCCCCGCTTATCGGCCCCGCATAAGCCGAAGAGAATGGATGGATGGATGGAAAATAAGAACTCAGTTATCCCTTAATACTTCCCCGTCAATGCCTCCAGGTTCTGACGTAATCTAAGTTTTACTTTGAAATTCCCCGCCGGATGCATTGTGTTCTTCGGCGCTAGCTTCACGGACTCCGAGATAAACGGCTGCTCTGTGTGTGTTTTCCTGTCGACGACTTTGTGTGAGTGAAGCTGCAGTCTGGACGGTTTCTGTTCACTGTGCCGCTCTGTTGTCCGCTGCACTCCAGCTGAACCTGTAAATCACGAAGAGAAGAGTTTAAGCCGCGAGGAGGCGACGCCATGGACCCCGCCAGCCAAGGTACCGCTGAGCGTTAGCTTAGCACGGAGTTAGCCTAGCTGAGTGCGCAGAGAGGCTCCCGGGGAGGCGGAGAGAGGCTCCCGGAGGCCACTTCTGACGCTTCAGTCGCTCATAGAGCTGCCCGCAGTACACGGTTGGACTGCTGGCTGCAGCCGTGAGCATAGGCCGCTGTTCAGGTCGCGGCGTCAACATCCAGTTTAACTTAAAGCAGGTTAAAAGCAGGAGGTTCGGTTTTTCTGAGCTGTGTTTACCCAAACACACACTGCTGACGTGTTACGACAGGTCACACTCGAGGTTTGATCGGCTGACTTTCACAAACACAGCAGCAGCTCCTCAATTTACCTGGCTCTTCACCTGAGCGGGCGTCACCGTCGCTTTCTGTCAGAAAGACACTCGCGAGCAAGGCTTGCTGTTAGCATGCTTGCTGCTGTGTAGTTTCTGACAGCTTCACGCTGAGGTGGTTAAACAGGAGTGAACCTCACCAGGTGGGCCTTCACAGCTCGGTGTCCACAGGTGACTCTGCCAGAGCAGCTTAGCATGATTCACAGCTCGGTGTCCACAGGTGACTCTCACAGAGGGAAGGTTTGAACAGCGGGTGGTTGGAGCTTTTGCGTCTGAGATGATGTCATATGGATCCAAGAGCAGTAGGAGTAGGTCCTCCTTAAAAGTCTCAAAGGTGACTGGACTTTTTTGAGCGCCAGAGACCACCATGACCTGGATGACTGAGAACCTACACAGACATGCGTCCACCTTAAAAGCAGCTTTTAGTCAGACCGAAGCTTTCGGCTATAAAGTTTCTGTATTTTAAGGTTTGGGCTGAAATAACAGGGACATAAGCAAAGAAAGGTGGCGTTCAGGTAGCCTGCCTCCACCTGGTGAGGAGGGAGTTCAGGCTTTCAGGAGTGACACAGACTTGTTTTTATTATGCTCGTGAAGCCACAGAGATTTGGAGCTTTCAGTAAAGTTTTTGTTAGTGGGATTAAATTAGCTTAAAGCTAAAAAAACAGTTTGAAACACCTGACTGCAGGTGGTGGCGACTCTTTGCTTTGACCACAGGTGTAGGAAGAAAATCCCGGATTAATCCTGCAGCCCAAGGAATAAACGGGACAGATGTGCAAAGCTGGAGCGAACCTCCAAACCCCGGCGCAGAGATTAGGGTCGCCTCCGTTTCACTCGCCTTTGTGTACAACAGACCAGATAAAGTGGGACGTCCGCGTCTCATTAAATGAAGCTTTGAAACCTAAGCGAAGGGTTAACGGGCGAGCCGGAGACGCTCCTGACCGATCCGCTCTGACCTGATCCTGCAGTACCTACATAATCAAACAGGAAGAAGTGTTTTCTGGTTTCAGGAACAACAAGACTCAGCCAGTGCCGGGCTATAGAAAATGCAGCAGCTTCTTTATCAGCCTGCAAACAGGGCGCAGCCTGAGGGAAGGTGTGGCAGTGCACGCCTCAGTGTTTGCAGACCCGTCAGACCGCCACCAAACCAGATGGATGAAGCCGATTACACACATGAGGACAGGAGGAAATATGAACGATTAAGAAGGGAGTTTCCTTCAAAGTGTAATAAAATAGACCCACAGTGATGGTACTGTAGGCCAACTGACCGAGAAACCTTTAAAACAGTCCATGTCAGATTTACCTGAAAATATTCCTTGATGGGAATTGCACAAAACATCAGGTCCCTGCTGGCACTAGTTTTCAGGAAGAATCCTTTCAGGGATTCTCCTGTTCGGACCCGGTTTTGGTCCAGAACTTTTCTCAGCCGGTGGAAGGAAACTGCTGATGGAAAAACTTCATCTGAATTAGTTTTATTTATTTTCTTCCACTGAATCAATAAATTATTCTCATCCCAGGTAAGAGCAACTGAACTTTCAAAATAAGAGTGAGTGGGCGTAATCTGGTAGATAAATACTCCGTTTCATTTCTTAGGTCATTTCTTTACCTTGGGTGAGAGCCCCTGTGGTCCTGTGGCCATGTGACAGGAAGAGCAGACAGTGGATGGATGTTGCTGATGTGGTTACAGGGTGGAAAAGCCCGACTTTAAGCAGCTTGTGTTTTTCTGCTGCAGAGTTACAGGCTTCAGCCGCTTTTGTTCAGCTAAAGCGGTGAGCAGTTATGTTAAACTTCCAGTTTTCACTAAAACGCTCCCTTGGCTACTTTGTGCTTTCAACGGACTTATGCTGAGTCACTGGGTATAATGCTGTGTCGCTGCTGGCGCCTCGTTTCTGTAGAGTCACTCTTTGAATCAGGAAGTGTGTCAGCAGCTGTTTGGAGGGTGGAAATGTCCTTCGTTAACCCACCCTGATAACTGCTGCTGCCCGCGAGCAGCAGAAAAACGCTCGGTATGTTTCTGTACTGTTGGAAATGTTACTGCAATGTTTGTTTTTGTTGTTGTTGTTTTTTTTAAATATTCTGATATAATTTTGAGGCTCAGTGCTGCTGCTGCTGCACACACTTTAAAGCACGAAGAGGTCCGGGCGTGTGTGCGCCCAGCGCATCAGTCCTGCTGGGGAGCCCTCTGAGTAACGTCCGAGTGTGAGAAACCCTGAAAAAGGAGGCAGAACAAAAATAAATGCACTCACAGTAAAATAATCTGTTCTTTAACCTCTGACTGATCCAGGCCCTGCTGACTGTACAATAAACGCAGGTTAAAAACCTGCAGGCGTCAGCATCTCTGTGACAGAGTCCGGCCTGCATCGAGGCCAGCAGAGGAAGTTTGGCAGCAGTTGGAGGAGGCCAGCAGGACGCTGAGTAAAAATAGACCTCAAACAATGTGTATTCAGTGGGCGAAGCTATTACAAAAAACAAACTCACACCTCTCATCGCTCCCAAACACACCAGAGAGCAGAGCTGAGAGCTTCAGGAGCATTTTAGCTTCTCACACTGAACCTTAACATGTTTGAAGACCACAGAAGAAGATCTGTTAAAGTCTGCA
This sequence comes from Australoheros facetus, assembly GCA_030220045.1. NCBI lineage: Eukaryota > Metazoa > Chordata > Actinopteri > Cichliformes > Cichlidae > Australoheros > Australoheros facetus. Next base: position 29,447 of record JASGAU010407019.1, read on the forward strand.
GCTTCCACATCTGCACAGCAGTTTGCACAACTTTTCAAACCCTCCGGGATTATCTTCAGACACTCTGTAATCCAGAGTTTGTCCAATCAGCTGCAGAGAGCTAAGACGGATCCACCCTGAAGGCACACAGAGCCAGTCAGGATGACTCAGTGTCAGCCGCTGGCCTCACCATTTTTAGTTTTTGCAGATCTCCCTATTATTTTGAAGGGTCAGTTGCTGCTGGCAGCTACCTGCAGCCTCTTTCAGTGTGGTGATTTCCCCATTGGCTAGCTCGGTGGTGAGGTCAGTGTTGTGACAGTCCACCGTATGATTCAGCTACATCTCTACTAAAGCGTCATGGAGTCATCTCAGAGGGTTTTCTGGAGCATTATCATAATTTTACACGTGGTCGGCCTGTAGGAAGGCCGGGCTGTATGAATGGATGTTTTTGACCATAAAGCCCATAAGTCCACGAGCCACTACGCCAGCCCCACCAGCCCCTCTCCATGGGGAGCTGGTTCTTTGTTTTCCAGCACCACTCAGAGTTTCAGGCAGTGAGACGTGTCGGGTTTCTCTAACAGCCACTTTCTCTTCCTGTTGGATATCTGCTGCCACCGGCGCTCTTCGCTTCGTGTGTGTGTGTGTGTGTGAGAGAGAGACACTGAAAGTGATCTGAGTAAACCACTGTTGGCTTTTAGCACTGTCTGAGTGTCTGTTCTGCTCCCATTAATGCCTCCTCCTCTTCCTCTCAGATATCAACCTGAACTCTCCTAACAAGGGTCTCGGCGCGGATCGTTCAGACAGCCTGTCCGATGTGCCCGTGGAGGGAGCGGTAGGGAACTCGGCCGACCCTCCTCCACCCGGCCTGACGGAGGAGGAGGTGGAGGAGCTCCGGACTGAGCTCACTAAGGTACGCGCCGCACCTGCTGGGATCTCAGGTGTTTCACTACTGAGTGTGGATGTTGGGGAAACAGCACCTGGCTGTCTTGAAATGATTTTAAGTGTCTGAATGAAACTAAAGATTTGACTGAGGTGAAATTTAACCCCTCTCATAAACTTCCTGTGGAATATTACAGGTGGTATATTACAGGTGGTATATTACAGGTGGTATATTGTGTTACACGAGTGCAGCAAATGAGATGCGTAGATTTGTGGTGGGGGTTTCTCCTCCTCCCGCGCCTCAGTAGGGAAGCACGAGTCAGGAAGGGTGGAGCTGGTTAGCAGTGACTGAAGAGCAAACTGTGTTTCAGGTGGAGGAGGAGATCAACACCCTGCGTCAGGTTTTGTGTGCCAAAGAGAGACACGCCGCGGAGCTGAAGAGGAAACTCGGCCTCAGCCCGCTCAACGAACTCAAGCAGAACCTCACCAAGAGCTGGCAGGACGTGCAGACCTCCAACGCGTACGTATCACTCAGGCAATCGTGTAAGCTGTTTGTGAACAGCAGGAGGACGTTAAGCTGTCCTCAGAGTTTTCTTTTCTCTTAGTGCTGTAAGATTTCAGATATCCACCAGCAGCTTAGACTAAATAAAGGCTCAGCAGATATCGTCACAGCTTTCTTATGAAGAAGCAGCACGACAGCGTCTAACGAACTTAAAATGATCATTCTGTCAGCATTCGACAGCATCAGTAATAAACCTGACCGTGTGCTCAGCACTGTGCAGGTCATAAGAGGAACTTCTTTCTAGGAAATGTTCTTGGAGTATTAAGTACTTCTCAGCTGGCAGTAGCAGCAGTCTGAAGCTCTCAGGCTTCAGCCCTGAGCTGCATCTCTGGATGCTGATTAGTTTGCAGCGAAGCAGGTCGGTGCCGTCAGTTTGATCTTTGAAGATGTCTGAATACTGATCGACTCTAAAACTTAATCTAATTCGGGCTGAGCTCTGCCGCCGGGCAAACAACTCAAATGCAGATCTGTCCTAAACCTTTCTGAGTAATCCTGCTGGGAGAATGCTGCTGGGAGGGTGAACGCAGGATAGATTTACTCTGGATGTCTGAACTCGGCCTCTGAATACGGTCATAAACATCGTGGTTTAAACGTCCTTTAAATCCAGAGGTGATCGGCTGCCGATCATGAACACGGGCATGTCTCGGGATCTGCAGTGAGGACCTGGTTTCCGGCACAGGGAAACGATTAGCAGATGTCCCTGAGGGCGCTCTGTTAGTAACAGCATTATCAGACTGACTCACCGGGTTCAGTTTACACAGGCTTACATCATTCAGAGAAACAGCAGCTGAAGATGCTGTTTCACATTTAAAAAGCTGCTCGGTTTTTGGTGGTGTTACATATCAGCAGTTTTTCATCTTGCACTTCTACCAGATGCAGCTGCTGCTCTGGGTGAAATTCAGGCCTTCAGATTTGAACAGTTCAGCTTCTAAATGAGCCTCAGCAGGAGGATTGAACAGTCCTGATAAACCACAGCGAAGCCACTCATCGACTCTGGAAGAAGATGATATGATGGCTGTGTGTGTGTGTGGGCACACAGGGACACACCTGCTGCTGAACCTTCTGTTTGTGAAGGGCAGCCAATCAGCAGAAAGGAGCCAGGCCCAGTATAAGATAAAGGATTATATTCATGCCAAGCTGCTCTGGTAGAATCCAGGAGCGCAGAGTAGCTCACCTTTAAAGGTGACGATGGACAGAAGAAACGAGATGTTCTCCGCTGTTTGGCTCTGAATGTGGAAGCTTAGCTAAGGGCAGAATCAGTGCTCCTGATTTGGAGGTGGAGCTCAGCGGCTCTTCCCGTCAGCCTGCCCTGAGCTGACACCATCATGTCTGTGTTTCTAGCTATGTGAGAACCACAGAGAAGCTGGGCGAGTGGAGTGAGAGGGTGACCCGCTGGGATGTGTGAGTCCACGCTGTGTCTGCTGCTCGCTCTGTTTGCGCTCTCACGCGCTGACGTTTGCTCAGCCTCCACCCAGCTGCCAACCACGCCTGAGAACATTTCAGCTGTTTGATTTGGGAGCTGCAAACATTCGTCTGCAGCTGTGCCTGTGTTTACTCAGACGAGTCTCTTAGAATCAGCTAAACGTTAAAGCTTTCTGTTCCGGGGGGGCAACAGTCACATTAACTGCACGTGTGCAGCTCTGCAATGTGAATGCTAAGCATTTTAATGGTGCTACATGCGCAGCACATGCACTTCCTTTGGGTAATGCCAGGAAAAAATTCAGAGCTGCAGTTCATGTGAGCTGGATGGATGAAGGTGGAGCTGCTAGCTGTCTGCTAGGCTCCGCCTCAGCTAGCTGGAGTCCCTGACCGTGTTTGTGCTGTTGGAGCATTTTTAATGCAATGATCTGACCAATAATATGGCTGCTGTGGCTTCATTGGACTAACAGACCAAGAAGGCGGAGCTTCAGTTTGCTGAGTGAGATCCTGGGATTTTAATTGGATGTTACTGATTAGCAGGCGTCTGCTAGCATTAGCTGATAACTTAGCACTCCAGCCACTCGTCCAAATATGGTCGCTTCCTGAAACAAAAACCAGCACGGCTGCTAACAAGTGCTCCCTTTTATCACCACTCAAGCACGTCTGGTTAGGTGCAGTCTGCATTTTGTTGCACTGTACTTGTGACATATGCAGTCACAATAAATCTAATCTCATGAGTGTGTGTGTGTGTGTGCGCGCGCGCTCCTACTGTGAGGATTTTGTTGCCTGAACTTGTAGCACTGAGGTGTGATTTGGTGTGTCTGTCCTGACCACAGCAGCCTGAGCTGCACACCTGCCTCAGCTGAGGCTGTCTGTGCACGTTGGCCTGTGACTCACCTTTTAGTGTTTGGTTATGAGATTCTTTGGAGGTTAAGAGGGTTCAGCAGGGCCGGCGGTTGAAGCTGCTCACACAGGGACTTGTTTTTCAGAGGCTGCCGCTGTCCTGATAGCATCGCTGTGGTACTTCCCCTCTCGGAGATCAGGTGTCCTCTCTTCCTCCAGATGTGATGATGTGTGTCGTCTCTACTTCCTCTCCACATCAGTGTTCCTCCATATTTTTAGCTTTTTCAGACACTTCCCCCTCTGCTTTTTTTAACAGCTGTGCTGAAAGCCGGCAGAGTTTGGTTTGGACTGGTCTCTGTAACACCGATGGCCGTTCTGACTGTAGTCAGCACGAAAACAAGCTGGTCGGAGGGAAGACTTTTCCTCACTTCATTTGAGTGTTGGCTTCTTCCCTGGAATGATCCAAGCACACCTGTGTGTTTCCTTCCTGCCTTAAAGCCTCAGCTCCAGCCTGTTTTTGGTCACCGAGATCAGTCTGAGGGAATTAATCAAATACCACATTCACACATATGTTGGTAAATAATTACATTCATATTATTTATTATGAAGCCAGGCACTTATCAAATCAATAAAAGTCTTTTGTTTTTAATTATAATTGAAATAAAAACCGCAGTTCAAGAAGAAGGTGGAGATCACAGGACAGAAGCTGTTCGTTTGAAGTCCTGTGGTTGGATGTGTCCGGGAGACGGGTGCGCTTGATTTATGAGGCAGAACCAGAGCTTCGTTTTCAAAATCTTTATAAGTCGAAATACCATGGGATGTCTGAGGCAGGAGACGGGAGGCGGCGGGCTCCCGTCTCCTGCCTCAGACAGCCCAGGAGGTTACCCCCGCAGGTGTTTACAGACCTTAAAGGACAAAAACACCCACTGAGCAGTGGTTATACTCTCCTGCAGACGTGCAGTCACAATCAAGCAGCAGGAACACCGACATCAGGCAGAGCCTCACGCTCGCTGTCTGAGGAGGAAATGAGTGTGACTGACCCACGCGGGCCCTGACTCATGGATGTGGAAACTAAAAACACGCCTTTCAGCCTGGCCTTAAAACTCCCCGCAGGATGACTCGGTGCCCCCGACACCTGTTTCTGTTTGAATTACAGTCGCATTTGAAGGGAATCCTCTAAAAGGTTGTTTTAAATTCATCGATCCTAGTATTAAATTTCCAGTTCGCAGCACTGATGACAGTAGTCATGCTAGGTGATGTTTCCCGTTTCCACACTGCGGCGGCGTCTGAGGGCCGAGGCTGATGGAAGCTTCCTCGTTGGCTGCTCAGATAGTTGGTGTAACCTGACAGGACGGCACTGCTGACTCGCACTCACAAACAGCAGCAGGTGCAGCGCGCTGCTTTTCTACTGTTTGTTCTATTTCTGCACACAGAAACAGACCCACAGCCACCGGTGTCAGTTTCCAGTTGTGTGTCTGTCCACAGACGCGCAATAAGTGTGGATCATTGTCATTTGACTAGAAGTGCTGGAGCAGAAACTTTATCTGCAGGCGGGCGGCTCGGACTCGCCGCTGCAGGAACGAGTGGGAGGACAGGAATGTGAGAGGGGGAGGAGGGACGCGGACGTGTTTTGCTTGGTCACGTGACGTGCAGGAAGGGAGGCAGGATCGTGACATGCACAGAGAGGGCTGAACTGGACTACATGAGATATGAATTATGAATATGTTGGAGCCACAAACTCAGAAGGTTTCCATGAAAGCTCGAGCGCGTCGCTCAGCTGTTTGATTAGGACGTGAGTCAGAACCGGAGCATTTGAGGAGCAGTGAGTTACATGTTCCCTGTAGCCATGTGTGTAATTTTACACTCATATTTTTAGCCTTTCTGCTGCTCACTGGCTTCTCTTTCTGCACCCGTAAGCTCGTTTCTGTGGGTCAGCTGATCGAGCTTCTTTTCAGAGTAAATCCTCGACAAAGAAGGTGGAGACAGAGATGTTTGTGTTCACATTGTTGTGCGGTGAGACGGTACCAGCGGAGGCTGTGTGGACAGAGCTGGTCTGTGAGGCTCTCCGTGCCGTACGGTCGGCGGCGTTGTGCTGATGTCAGTTGGACAGAAAGGCCGGCCTTGTGGGCCGTCTCCGGTTTCTGCTGCTGAAGAATAAATGTAAAAATAACTTCAGCGGTCTGCAGGGCCGTCACAAACAAAAGTCTGCCTGTGTGTTGTTTTCATGCTCCTCCTTTTTCAGCTCATTGTTTGTCCTGCACTGATTCTGATTCAATTTTATTTATATAGCACCAAATCACAACAAACAGTCGCCTCAAGTAAAGACCCTACAATAATACATAGAAAACCCAACAGTCCAAACGACCCCCTCTGAGCAGCACTGGGTGACAGTGGGAAGGAAAAACTCCCTTTTAACAGGAAGAGTTGGTGTGAAATGGGCTGTAAATCGGCTCTGAATCATGAGGGAATATTTAACAAAGGCCGAACACTTTGACGTCCTGCTGTGTGTGTTAAAATCAAACGCGCCCGTCCTCTCCTGCTGTGGCAGGTCTGAGGTGTTTACCTGTGTCCGTGTACCTGGAGCTGCTTCATTTCCCAATATGGAGAGGTTTTTTTTTTTTTTCTACTCGGCGTATCACGGCGTCCGGCCTCCTCTGACCCCCTGACCTTTGACAGCAGAGCGTTTTGTGAGCCGAGGCGTCAGAAATGGAGGCAGCGTGAACTGCAGTAAGGTCAGCTGTGTAGCTTCGCTGCCCCCCTGCGGGCCTCATTATTTAATCGCCTGTATTGTCTCCTGTTTGCTGAATGATGGTTTATTTTGAGCTGTGTATTTAATCTGAAGCAAACCTGAGTGCGTGTCGGTGTAGCGCCGAGAGCGTTCGGCTCTCTCCTGCCACGGGTCGCGGTCTTTATCCCGTAGTAACAGCTTAACTTCATGAACTTGTCTTTAAACACTTAAATTTGTCTTCATCCTCCTGAAAAAATGAAATGTTGCAGATTTCAGACTCACTGACTGAACAGATGCATAAATGTGTGAGTGAGCCAGTTTGCTGCAGTGTGCTGTACTGTGAGTCATTGTGAGTCTGTCCCCTGTGTCATTATCCTGCTGTTGTGTCTTCAGATATCGGTCTGCCTCGGCCACTTTGGATGACATTACCCACTCTGAAGCGTGAGTTGAACCCTTCCTCTTTGTGCTCTTGTTTCTGTAGATGAGTTAAGGTTTCTTTCACTTTGGGTTTGTTGGGGGAATTTTCTGTTTTCCTGTTGCTGCTGTGGTGTTGAGGGTGCTGCAGTAAAGCTGACTGAATTCAGGACACACTTTTTTATAAATACATGTTGAAGCGTGACTTTCAGTGACCGTTGGAATCTGGAAATCCTGGAAATGTCATAAGCATGTTTCTGAGATCGAGTTATTAATCAGGGAGAAACTCTAAAACAGACATTATTACAGTAGAGCATTTAAAAGTTAAAGTTAGGCTGGTTTAACAGATGTCACCAGCACAGCAGTGTCAGATGTATCTGCCTTTACGAGTTACACCTGACAGGAAGTGAAAATAAGCATCATCGTATGAAATGCCAGGGAATATCGATTCCCGGGATCTGGAGTACGTGTTGGGCTAACACTGACACGGCAGCATGTAATCTGCAGTCAGTGCACAAACGCAGAAGTCTGTTTTTAGGCTGCAGCAGCGTTCAGTCAGAGTAACGTCTGTTAGCTCCATCTCGACGCGATCCGCCGCTCTCGGTCGGCGATGTTTAAGGAGCAAAGAGGCCGAACGCTGCGTGATCGCACAGACGGGTCAGAGCCTGCAGCTCTGCGGTGTTTTCAGACTAGCGTGAAATGATCGTCAGCTCTGAGCTCTGTCTGTGTTTTTGGGGAAAAGCAGAAATTTTAGAGCTCAGAGTTAAAAACATGTTTGTGACTGATGATAACCTCGCAGGTTTCATTATGAACATGTCAGTGTCCAATAATATGGTTAAAGCCGTTAGTTATTCTCAGACACTAAACTGGGATCATCCAAAAACAAGTTTGTTTCCAGCTCCACACTTTCCTCCTTTGCATGATTGACAGTTTAAAATAATCCTTCTTTATCTTGGTGCAGGTCAGAGGTCACAGATGCTGCTTTGCCTCAGCTTCTAATGCTGTCACTTTGTTACTGTACTCACAGACTAACACATCCGTCTGGCTTCTCACAGGTTTTCTTTGTTGTCGATGTGACTCTGTTTGTTCCTAGTTGTGTGTTTCAGACAGAAACCTGAGCCTTCGGCTCCGCATCACTGATCACGTTCAGAGTAAAGACGAGTCCCGATGCCTTAGAGGCCGTTTGCATTCATGTGATTCAGTAGAAACCGTGTGAACGTGTGGATGCTGCAGCTGTGTTTCAGACATGCGTGATCCGACCCTGTGTGTGCGCGTCGGTGTGTTTATCTGCTCGTTTCTACTTGTTAATCTGACGTAATGACCATTTATGGTAATGACCATTTATGGTAAGGACCAAACTCCTTCATTTCCTGTGTTCGTACTCCAGGCATGAAGAATGAGCAGCAGGTTTGGACCTGGAAACATCAGGTCATCAAGAAGAGGAGTTTTAACAAATTCCAGTAACCTTAAAGTAACCTGTTCTGATCCAGCTCCATCTGAACTCTGCAGAGCAGCTTTGCATGACTCACAGTTCAAAATAATCCTCCTTTTTCTCCTCAGGGTCTGAAGCTGCCCTATACTGGCTCCAGGCACAGTATTATCTGTATCTGTGGTCTCTGAGTCAGATTCAGTGATTATACAGTCACATGGTCGCAGCCTTTTTGTCCTGTTTCTCAGTCACCATTTGCTCCATGATCAGCCATGTTTGCTGTGACTGTAGCAGCGTGTATGGTGTCCTCTGTCTGCTCCATCTCACAGCTCCACCTGCTGCATCATTTCCTCTGATGTCAGCACTCGGAGGCAGAGGTCTGGAGGATATTTGAGGTGCAGATTAGAGGAGCCAGTGGTTGAACCACCAACCTGCTCCACCTCCTGACCTACAGAGTGGTTACTCAAAAAGTGACTCTGACACATTAATGCGTGAATGCTGAAACCAGTGAAGTGTGATGCAGCTCTGTTTCGTTTCCGACCTGAAGCTGTGCCGTACGTTGTTGTTTTTCCTTGTCGGGAGCTCGCTCAGACTGCAGGAATGTACCGAAGCTGGAATGAAAACAAACCGCTCACTTCCTGTCTCTTTCATAACTGGTCAGGTGAAAACCATCAGTAAACAAGCCGGCTGCTGTCAGCCGAGCGGGCGCCATTTGATATTTAGAGACACGGGTGATAATGATGATGTCCCCGATCTGTTTGAACTTTAACCCCCTGCGTGGAGATTTGATCTGAAGAAGCGTTTATGAACCGAGCTGAACTCCTGACCTGGTACACAAACAGCTTCCCTGCTGGTCGAGTCTCTGAGGTGAAACTGTTAAAAGTCTCTGCAGGGTTTGATAAAGGTAGCCTGGAGTGAGGGGCCAGTACAGTGAGTGCATGCTGTATCAATGCAGCGCCATGCTGATGATGCACAGCTTTAGTTTCTGTCAATAACAGCATGAAACGGGAGGTTTCACTATCATTACTGAGTGTGCATCTTTAAACGTCCTCAGCCTGGACCCCATAGACCGGAGGTCCTTGGGACCATAGTCTGTATCTAAAAGATGGACAAAGCCACTGTGAGGTTGCACTTTGGTTTGTGGCATTTTGATTAGATTAGATTCAACTTTATTATCATTGCACCCAAGTGTACAATGAAAAGTACTTTCCAGAAGAATCAAAGTTGGCATTTAGCCCTCTTCATGAGACTGTACAGGTATCTGCTGATCAGTAACATCCAATCAAAATCTCAGAATCTCACTCAGCAAACTGGAGCTCCGCCTTCTTGGACGGTCTGTTAGTCTAATGAAGCCACAGCAGCCATTTTATTGGTCAGATCATTGGATTAAAAATGCTCCAAAAGGCTCCAACGGCACAAACACGGTCCAGAGGTCCAGTTCAGGGACTCCAGTTAGCTGAGGGGAAGCCTAGCAGACAGCTAGCAGCTACAGCCGCCTGTGTCACCATCCACCTGTCGGTCAGAGAGGCCACGCCCCTAATAATGCAGACTTTAATCCAGTTTAACCAGGTGAGCTATAAACAGCTGTTATGAAGGGGGAATTATCCAGAGACCAAAGCAGTTTGTGTATCAGGCTGTAAACATGTTGATTTCTGACTCACTGCTGCCTCTGCTGGACACTTTTCTGATGCTCGGTTTGGACTGATGGAGGCCTCCATTCATCAACATCAAATCAGCCAGTAAGAAGGTTCTTGTTGAACCTCAGATCTCTTCGTGTCTTCTGTCTAAGACCCTGGAAAACCTGGGACTGACATAAACAGCTCCAGGCTCACGGCTGAATCATAGCTGCTGTGAGCACTCGTGGGTTTCTTCCACACTGGGGGCTCTTCCTCTTCTTACACAGGTTCTTCCAAAGAAGGCTGTCCTGTTTTTAAACCCAGTGTGGTGAATAAACTGCTGCTGATGTGTTTAAATAGGAAGCGTCTTTGTGGCGTCCTGTAACGTCTCGACTGTGTTTCGGTGTGGACACTAACACTGCTGCTGAGCACTGACTGCAGCACTCATTTATTGGTAGTTTCTGGCTTTGGACTGATGTCTCTGTTTTTGTGTCCTCCTGTCCTCCCCTCACATCCGTCTGCCTTGTTTTTTTTCTTCCTTCTCTCCATCCATGTTGTTTGTTCCTGCTGTCCTCCTGCTCATCATTCATCTCGTCTGCCCTCCGTCCTCCTCTTCATCTCCGCAGATACAAGAAGACTCAGGAGACTCTCTCCCAGGCAGGACAGAAGACGACCGCAGCTCTAACCACCATGAGCACGGCCATCAGCAGGAAGCTCGGCGACATGAGGTACGGTGCACCAGGGCCGAGAGGCCGACTCGGCTACAAGAACAAATGAGCAGAGGGGACGTGTCTGTTATCCTGTCCTGAACTTATTGTTCAAAGGGCCCAAAAATGATCGTTCGCTCCAAAAACAGTAAGAATGCTGCCAGGGTCTCATCAGGTTTAAGGAGTGATGTTACCACGCCGAACACAACCAAACCCAAAGGAAAGGCAGCAAACACTAAACAGGCGTTTCAGTCTGCCCATTTTCTTCTTTTTCTTTTACAGTTGTTGGTTTAATTCCCAGTAAATTACATGCAGTCCAGTTTCTGCAGCTCCAACAAACCAAATGATTCCCCCCAGACTTTGAATTTGGGCCTAAATTCAGCAGCTCTGAAACGAGGACCGTCTGGATGATGCAGCTGAATGTTACCTGGCTGCTTTAGACTGGTCTGCAGGGTCAGACCAGGTTAGTTTACACCTCACAGCTTCAGATCCAGAATCCAGATCAGCAATGCTGCAGCTTCACAAACCCTGAAGCTTCCCTCAGTTTCACTTCATGGTTCTGCTCCTCCAGTTTGAGGAAAATAAACACTGCTGAGGTTTAAGCCCCTGTGTGAGCCATCACTTCCATGGAGCAGAGACGAGCTCAGAAACACCATCAGGTTCAAACCGCTGCTCGCTTCTTCTTGTAGCACGTTCACGCTCCTCTCATCTCCATCTTTAACCCCGCATGCTTTACTGAGGAGGTCTGATGAACAAACTGACCTCCTTCTGACTTAACGTCTCCTGTCGGTTACCAGCCCCTCACCTGTAGGCTGTTAATCCCACCCTGTAGCCACACCTTGGTTTGTTCATTAGTCTGTTTCAGACTCATCATGTGACTGTGGGGCTGGAAAACAGGACACGTTAACCCTTCGCTACTAACCCGTCTGCACGCAACACACAGCAGTTCATGTAGCTCACACTGATCTCGGCTCTTTGAGTCTGTGCCCCCCCCCCGCATGAGTCCTCCGTAGAGATCTTTGAGCTGTCGTCCTGCATGTTCCTGTTTTAGTGTCGCCTGTTTCACTCGAACTCTGAAGAAACGTCTACACCAAACTGTGACTTCAGTCAGAGGGGTGAAGACGCTCTCAGGCTGCTCAGTTATGCCATCAGTTTGAGGGCACCGACTCCATGTTTAACATGTCCAGCAGCGAGCACGAGCGAAACGCCACCTATTTGACCTTTAACCTCCTGCTGCCTTTCTTTGACGAGCAGCTTTTTATCAGCTGTGTGTGAACAGTTTCCACCCCTGACGGAGCTGATGTTTGAATGTCAGCTGATCAGACACAGCAGACACACCCCTGCTGCTCTCCCTGATTTACCTGCTGATGTCTCACCTGTGCATGTGTGTGTGTGTGCGTGTGTGTGCGCTGCTTCTGGCTCACGCTCTCTTTTTCTTTTTTATTGCTGCCTTGGTTTGACCTGCAGGGCGCTGCCTTTCTCTAACTCCTTTAGGTAAGGCCGACGCTCAGTCATGTGACCTGAAACGCTGTGGCGTGATCAGAGGCTCAGATTAGCTGAATGTCTGTCGCTCTTTGCTCTGATTTTAATGAATACATGAATAAAAGTTTGTGAGGTGAGCTCAGCTTTCAATGCATCAATAAAAGTGATGCTTTATTTTATGGGGTTTCAGTTAGATTATTTCAGTAGCTGTGACACTCACCTGTAATCTGGAGCGAGTCCTCTGATTGGTGTGAGGACCAATCAGAGCAAGTGCAGGACTGATGACCACTGTCACCTGTAACAGCTGCTTTAATGTGTGTGTGTGTCGCTGCTTCCTGCGTTGTAACACTTCTGTCTCTTCTCTTTAACGCTTTCAAAGTAGCAACTATTCCATTCGCCACTCGATAAGTATGCCCGCCATGAGGTAATGTAGCACACACACCTGTACCTTTACCTGTCTGTGAACTTTAGCCTTGATGCTGAGGAAACAGCCTGAGTGGACAAAATATCTGTGACGCTCTGAAAGCTGAGGAATGAGGTTTTTGTTGGTGCAGATGTGATGAAATCTGATGGAAAGGCTGAATTTGATCAGCTGATCTGATATTTTGTCCACTAATGACTGTTTGCGTGTTTCTGCTGCAGCACTTTAAAAGTGGCAGCAGGAAAGTTTTTATTTTTTAATTTAAATTGTTGAAGTTTATGATGCTGCTGTGAAATATTGAATCTTTTCTCTGATTTCCATTTTTTTCTCTCATCTTTATATTTTTGCCCTTTTCGTTGGAGTGTTAGTTTTCCCACGTGTACCGGCTCCGGACTAAACGCTGAGCTCAGTGCCTCAGAAATATAAAACCTGTGATTATTCAAATGAAGTTTTTATTTGGTTGCATTCATTTTATGCATGCATGCATATGTCCTCACAAACGGTCTGGATGATACCTGGTTTTTAATGTATTTTATCAAATATATTTTACTCTACAGCCTCAGTTCCAGAACAGTCGGGCTGCTGTGGGAAGTCTCATAAACTCAGATTTTATTCACAGTAGAAAATAATAAATTCAGATGTTTAAAGTGAGATAATGAACCATTTGAATAAAAATCTGAGCTCGTGTTGAGTTTGATGGCAGCAGCTCGTCTCTAAAGCTGTCACAGGTCCGTGTTTCCAGCTGTGCAGCATCCCCTCTGCTCTAACATCAGTCTGTAAACATCTGGAACTGAGGAGAGCAGCTGCTGGACTTTGGGGGAGGAATGTTGTCCCGTTTTGTCTGATGGAGGATTCCAGCTGCTCAGCAGTCCTGGGGCGGCTTTGTCCTGTTTTTGGTTCCTGAGGCTCCAAAAGGTCTGGACTGCAGGCCGGTTCAGCACCTGCTGCTGTTTTCCAAGAAGAACTTCCCATTTGGATCCTTCTGACCTCAGAACAGTTTCCACTTTGCCTCAGTCTATTTTAAAGAGCTTTGGCTCAGAGAGCTCTGTTCCTGGATCAGGTTGTTCTTCTTGAACCTGCATGTGTGGAGCTGAGCGCCGTGATTCCCGGAAGTGTCCCTGAGTCCATGCAGGGACTTCCAGGACAGAATCAGGCCTGTTTTTCCTGCTGCCTGAAGATCACAGGTTTCCAGCCTCGGCCCTGCACACACATTTCTCTGATGATGTCGTTACTGTAGATGATGACACGTTCAGTCTTCAGTTTTACATTGAGGAACATTATTCTGAAAGTTTGTAGACGCAGTTTTTTGCAGGTTGGTGATCCTCTGCCCATCTTCACTCTGAGAACCTCT
>JASGAU010407021.1:0-13938 GCA_030220045.1 Australoheros facetus
CCATAAGAGTGGACTGGCTCCATTTTGCATTTACTGGGCTTGCTGTTTTCACCGCAGGCTGTGAGTCATCTAAAGCAAGAACTCCTTAAATGTTAAAACTATAAAGAAAAATGTCATTGCCCATAAAGTAGAAAATTGTAGCACTTTGTAGTCATGCTGAAAAAGACAGTTGGTATAACAGATCTTCATAAAATTACAGCAGTAAGCACCCCTGCATGGCCTCAGTTGGGCAACATTTAAAGTGGAAAGACTGATGTATATGGAATTGTGTCAGTGTTGTGTCTAGGACGCAAAAGTTGTAAATGGTTTATATGAACCTGTATGTGGTCTTGGTTTACACCTTCATGTTTCTGAAAAAATGCTGCCATCTTTTGGTCAAATACGCAAATCTACTCTGTGGAATGCATCCGATTCTCCATCAGCACCTCCTGTGTGTTTTCCTGATGCTTTCATATGTATATGCTACTACATGAAACAAGCATGTTGAGCATTGTTGTCAGATTTGGCCCTGTGTTCAACCAAGTTTTATACTCCCTTTAAATTCCATAAATACAGATAGAACTGTAAAAACTAAAGGTCAATCTGATTTTTTTTTTTTTTTTTTTTTAAATAAAGTGAAGAAACATCTGATTCCAATTTTTATTAAATATTTTAATAGATTTTAGATGTACAATTATCCATGAATATTTGATCCCATGGTGGTATAACTGTTGCTAAAATGCAACAGTGTACGGGAGTCATGCTTTAATATTTGTCTTGGCAGGAAACATCCATCAGAGTAATTTTAAAATATGTTTGTTTTACATCATATTTCTCTCTGCAGTGCCTTTGGGTTTGTTCATGTTCATCTGGTCTGATTGAGGTGATTTAAGTATGTTAGTGACACATGCAGTGCATGTATGCTGGACCATATACTGTTTTGCACAATAATAAAACATGTCCACTTGGGGGAGACAGAGCTGCATTAAGGTTTTGGATGCATTGTGTCATTAATGTAGCTGTTAATTACAACATGGAATTGCTCAGAAATTCTTGTTGAAATCAGCCTTTGGTGATTCAGATCCTCTTGTTTGGTTTTAAATTGCCTGGCACACCAGCTCCTTGTATTTCAACTTTGTTTTGTTACCATTCACATGTCTGCTAGACCATGACAGTAATCCCACTTATAACTGTAACAAAAGATTAATGTAATAAGCCTCAGTCACCGCTGACATCTTTAGATGTATTAAGAAATATAGTGCAGTGCAGGGAACCTTTTGCCAGTACCAGGGCAGACTAACGACCGCAGTCTAGGAGGTGACAGCATGCTGTGTGCTGCCAAAAGAAACGCATCCAATCTGTCAAGATTAAACAATTAGCCATTGTCATACATTTCTTTTATTACTTTTTTTTTTTTATTATTACCTGTGCTTTACACTGTGGTGTCATTTGTGTTCGCAGTGCACAACAGCGGTGTTTTGTAGGAACTGAGTCCGTTTGTGTGTCTGATGTACTCCAGTTTAATCTTGTAGATGGGCTTCCATTTTCTTGCTTTTGTTCCTCCAGCCTTTGGTTCTTGAAAAATCTACTTGTCCCTCTCCAGCCATGTTGCCCGTGGTAACCAGGGGGAAACGCACACAGACGTCATGCACAGCAAAGGGAAGTGATCACGAAAAAGAAAAATGTTTTACAAAGCATTGAAGACGAGGAGACTGTAAGACAGGTAGCAGAGGAAGAAAAACAAAAGCATGGACGGGAAGAGTGGAAGAATGACATCAGTGACTGTGCGAGTTCATCAGGGAAAAACAAAGAAAGCATTTTTTCACAGGATGGAAGTCATCCCTTTTGACTGTTGTACGGTGGTGATGAATTGCGAGTTGTCAACCGAAGGCCAACAGCTCTCCACTGTCATCATAGCTGGAAGTGCCTGACTGACTGCATCAGCTTGCTTTTGAATAGAGGTTGCATGGTGATGATGTTGAAAGGCCAAATGCACCAAACGTTACGGCTTCCAAAATGTCACATTTTTAGCAACTAAAGGTTTTTTGAAATTAATTGTAAAAAGATTTTAAAAACCATTATTCCACGTGTACATAGATGATGACATTTATGGTGATATTTAACACACAACCAGGCTGGAGGCACTGCTAATGATGAAATCCTCTCTGCTGTGGTGGGTGAGGACTTGAAGAGCAGTGGTGCTCAAAACAAAACATTTTTTGTAATAAATTAGTGTGTGAAATGTTTGTTTTCTTTTTTCATCGTCTCACTTATGGTTCAGCAATGGACCATAAGTGAGAAGGGTCTATTGACCATGACTTAGTCCATCCATGAATCCATCCATTTTTTTCTTTTTTAATAATTTTCTATTGCTTATCTGGGTTCGGGTCACAAGGACAGCAATCAGAGGAGAGAAGCCCAGATTTCTACTTCAGAGTAGATCTTACCGTAGAGACAATCGATCTCCATTTCCCTGTATGACAGAAATCTGTGCATTTTCCTGTTTTTTTTTTTCATTTATTTATTTTTTATTATGAACATTAGTAGACCGATTTACAGCAAAAGTTTCTACTTGGATGAAACAGTAATCTATGTCATTAAAGTGATTATTAAAAGAATGAATCATCAACAAGATTGAAAACTAGATGTGCAATGGAGGTAATAACCAAAAATTAGATATCCCAATTGATGAAAACATTTAGTGGGTATTGTAGTGGGTATTAAACTTTAATCGTGCAGTTTAAATGAACAGCTTCACTGTTCATGCATAAAAATCATGCAGGCTCTTCTTTTAACAGTGCTTTGTGGCTAGTGGGAAAAGAACAGGATCCGAACAGCTTGAGATGGTTAGTTTTGCATTTCCTGATTTGAAATTCTTCCGCTGGGTAACAGATCATACTCATGTAATAAATATCAGCTAAGCAATCAAATTTTTTATTCCCATAGACAAAAAAAAGAAAAGAAATGATAGTGCTTTCCACTGCTTCCCACAGGAAAGACAAGAAAGGCGTGTTCTGGTAGAGTCAGAGTACATGCACCCGCGTGTGTGTGTGTGTAACAGGAGGTTCTCCCATGCCTATTATTAAATAATATTGTAAATACATTGTGAGAATAAATACAAAGAGTAAATACAGTTACAATGTGGCACTAAATAACAGAGCCGCAATCATTTTCCCTTTTCAGTGAGTCCCTTGTCCAGCACATGGGCAAAACATTCAGGGAACCACTGCATCTTTCTGTTGCAGTTTTTGTAGTGATACTCTGATGTATCCTATAATATTGATGCTCAAAATTTGTTATAGAAAAAAATGTTCTGAAAAAAATACTAGATTTTTGGCTTCAAACTTAAGATGGATATAAAACTGACTGGGTTGCAGTTTTTAATAGAGCTTAAATGCGTTTGTCACCCCTTAAAATTTCTTGATTAGTTTTTGTACTCTTGTGATGTTCAAAAATGCTTGAGATATTCAAATAAGGTCACTTAAAAAAATATCAACCGACCCTTACAAAATTTGAGGGCTTACAACTCAGAAAATATTCGTAGTCTGAAGGTAACATTTACAGTATTAATATATGCTAAAGTTAGTGTACAAAAAAGCCAGCTGATTCTGTGATGACCAGGTGGGAACTTTTCTGATTTTACACACAGGATGACTCAGCTGGCAGCGACAGTCTTTGCTCTGCACTGCAGCGAAAGTAGGCTTATTATTGCTTTGGGTTCTGGTTAGATTGGCCCTCCAGGTCACAGAGGATCTTGAGAAGGACAAGAACTGCTGTCACCCAATGCTGTGCATAACAACAGCACGAGTTAGTCTCAACCATGGGACAAAAGATCTGCTGGAGAGGCAGGCTGACCAGGACTGACAACAGCATCCTGGTCAGCCTGCTAGTAAGGACATATGGGATGGGAAGTGCTCCAGTGTTAGCTTCACTGCAGTGTGTTATGTTAGATAGCTTGTGGTAGTATGTTTTTTTTTCTGTGGTGGTTAGGGTTTTCTAGTGTTCTTAAGATGCACTTCAGATTGTTTAGGCTTGCTGGAATTTGACTATATATACTGTTTGTTTTTGTTTTTTGCTTTTATTTTTAAAAATAATTTCAGTACATAGTGTCTGCAAATTGGGGATTCCTCTGACCTGGTTAACTGGAATCGCATGTATATATTAACACTTACGTTGTTACAGCAAAAAAAGGCGAATTGCTCTATCATAATATAGTATTTAGATCCAAAGTTTTAAATTATTCCAAAAAAAATCTCTACACATTTGGAACACTGCCATTGTATCTGCGTGATGAATCCTGATTACCTTTGGCCACCAAAAGATTAAAGAGAAGTCAAGATCCTGCAAAGTTGACATTCATATCAGCCTTAAACTTTGTGCTGTGTTAGCATTTTTAGTTTGGTTGTTTCAAAGAAAAAGTCAAGCTATTGTCATAGCCTTGGCTGCGGCGCTGTTGTCTGTTCCACAAAGCCTTTAACAGCGGCCATAACTCGAACGATGTCACCTAGGATCTTAACATTTGCACCATAGATGCATTTACTAAAAATCTCAGATGAGTTTATATCTCGGTGACCTTGACCTAAGGGTAGAGGTCAGAGTTCATGTCTTTTGAAAAGCTTGTGAACGCTATAACTGAGAACGATCTCAACTAGGATCTTAAAATTTACACCATAGATGCATACTGTTCAAGCTAGATCCATCAAACTTCACACAATTTTTCACTGACTTTATTATAAGAACACTTTGACAGATGATCTTGAGTGTAACCAAGGTTTAAACCTTGTTGTAAACCCTGTGTATTTCTATTCACAGAGTTGTCACTTGATAATGACAGGTTTTGACAATTCAATTCAATTTTATTTATATAGCATCAAATCATAATAGTCGCCTCAAAGCACATTATATTGTAAGGTAAAGACCCTACAATAATTACAATGATATGCCTACCTCCTAAAGAGTGTTATTGACTTGGTTAGATGTGGTGAAGTTGTTTTTCCTAACCATGGAATAATTCTGTGATCACCCACTTTGTCTTTCAGTATTTTGGTGTTGCTGAGCTGCCCAGTGTGTTCTTTCTTTTTTTAAGAATGTACCAGATTGTTGATTTAATCACTCCTAAACATTTTGGCATCTCACTGTTTTTTCAGCCCCTTTCACTTGCATGAACATCTCTTTGGCCCTCATATTGAGAAATTCTCAATATGAGAATTATGAGCCTCTGAAAATGGGAGACTATGTATAAAAATGGCAACCAGTTGATAAAATACTTTTGTTAAACTTTTTTAATTAAAGCTGAAAGTCTGTACTTAAATGACCGTTTGATTTAAAATCCACTGTGGTGGTGGATAGAGGTAAAATTGCAAAATTTGTGTCATTGTGCAAAAACCTGTGGACCTAACTCTAACTATAAGCAGTACTATATAAAAGAGTAAAGCCAAACTAATAATCCCTTTAATTGTATATTTTTCAATTTGCCTTGGGGTGATTCTAAAACCTTAACAGATAATCTTAGCACATATCTTGCTTTAGGTTTGCTGTTTGGCTAGTTAAAGCTATATGTACCTACTGTGGGGCACTTCTAGAAGTTGGATATGTAAGTATAGTACAACGAAATGTTGACAAAGGTTTAAATCAAAATGGCTAGAAGCTGGTGAGAGGCAGGCATGATAGATAAGTTACTAATCGCTAGGCGGAGGAAGATAAAGGCTAGGTGGCTGCATATTAGATTCAGCAGACAGTACTGACAATTAAAACTGTGACCTGATTTAAAGAAAACAAAGTTCATTGCAGATGATTAGTTGGTTGCAACCTCCTAGTTTTTTTTTCTCTAGCATGTGTGCAAATATTAGTAAAATGGAAATATAAATGTGTGCACATGGGCACACACAGCTGTACACATGGCATTGTTTGCTTTTAGTGGGGATATCCTCTCAAGCTGAGTCTGGATCGAGGGTTACTCAGTAACAAGTGTGACTTAAGTGCGGTCTGCTGCATCGGGAAATGCACCCTTGCAGAGGTGCGTGCGCCTCGACTCGGGCGCATGCATGCAACAAACATTTTTGCACACCATTACCTCAAGCTCCCTCTCTTTGTCTTTTCTCTGTTGTGTACACTCTCCCCTCATCTCTCTGTCTCTCTCTCTCTCTCTCTGTCTCTCTGTCTCGCTCTCTCTCTCTCTCTCTGTCTCGCTCTCTCTCTCTCCTTCTCTCAAACAGTCACACATACTCACGCTCTGCTCAGCTCTGAAGGATCAGTAGCTTATAAACTGGCTGCAGTCAGTCACTCTATGTAGGAAGAGGAAGAAAGGATAAATTATTGTGACTGGATGGAACAGTACTCCTTTCTGGATTGAATCATACTGGGTTGGAGATTTTTTGCAAGTGAACCACTACAGGTTCCCTGTTGGCTTTAGCCAGGCAGAACTGGGCTGTTCTGGGCTCAAATCGGCTGAATTATTTCAGTTAAACTCTGGCTGGCTTGGTTTCATTGGACTGTGTTGAGTTCGCCTGCAGGCCTGGGGGATAAAGGGCTGGAATGGAATTCCCTTTTTTTTTTTTTTCTTTCAAGATTTTGCATCACGCCCTCCCTCTCTCCTGCTTTCGTACTGCGCTCATCTTCTCCTTTGCACTTTCACAGCAGATATTCAGTGTTGCAGAGCAGACAAAGGCAGCAGCTCTCAGTCCTGCTCTTGTGCTTGCTCCTTTAAAGACAAAAAAGGAGAGGGGGATTTTTCTTCTCTTTCTCCCCACTTTTGCACAGGGGGAGCTGCTATCGTGACAAATTACCTGCTGAGCTTTTTGTAGTTTATTATCCACAGGATTTTTGGATGTCATTTCTTTTTTTCCGTATTTTTTTTTTTTGTGCAGATTACTAAATTCTGACTGTAACAAAGGAGAAGCACATATTTAATCTGTGTTTATTGCTTTACCTCTGATTTATCGTGGTTGCCTTCACTATTGATTCATTTGGCTGGTGGCGGTGCTTTTGGTGGTGAAGCCGGGGTAGGCATGGCCCAGCAGGCAGGCATGGGGGTGACCCACCAGGACACCCTGGCAGTGCCCCCCATGCCGAAACACTCCGGCCTGAATGAAGACCTGGTGAAGATCCTGCGGGAGAACCTGCTGCAGCCGGAGAGGCCGCGAGGACACCGGCGATCGCCCTCCTCGATCTCCCCCCGCCTTTCTCCACGCAACTCGCCACGATTGCTTCGCCGCATGTTGCTCAACAACAACATCCACAAACAGAGGCGCTTCACTGTTGCACATACATGGTGAGACTTAAATGGATAGATGTTCAGTGTGCTGGTGGCTGTAGATGTGAAGCTGACAAATAGGAGGCTGATAAAGGGAATGTGTCTGTTTGTTTTGTGTCAGACAACATGTGGTCTAAACCACACCCGTGGCAAACTTTCAAGGTTGGAACTGTTTGTTGAGCACTGCGTGTGAGGGAGGTGGCAGTGTGATTATCCAGTTGAGTAATTAAACTTTGTTTGTGGTTCAGCTTGAATGCTTTCCTCCCCCAGAAATGGCAGGTATATGTGTGAGCAAATCCCCCTGTTAGGTTTTCCCTTCATGTCAAAACCCTCTTCCCACCTCTAGATAATGAGCCCCTGTCTGCATTTTCCTCACTGTAGTGCNCCATTTGCCTGTTACCCATTCTTACTTCTCTCATTCCCCAGTGTCCCTCTGCAGCCCCATCTGCCTTCCTGTGCGGTTGCTGCTTTTACTTCTTTGTGATGTACAGTATAGTCATGCAATATGTGACGAGCTACTGTAAACCCCAAAGCTGCCCGTCATGTTAGGTAGTTGGGGTGGAGGGGGCATCCATCTTTATGTTTATTCCCTCCTCCTCTTTTCTCTTCACACCTGCTTGCCTCCCTGCAGTTTTTGACTATTAATTAGTCTTCTCTTCTGTCTATCAACCTCTGTTGCATTTACCTCATCCCTTCCCTTCAAGTTGTTTCTATTCTCCAGTCTCTTTCTCTCTCACTCCCCTTGCGCCTTTTCGCCTCCTCCCCTCTCTCATTGTTTCTCCCCCTTAATCAATTTCACCCTGCTCCACTCCGTCCTCTCATCCACTGCCTCACCCTCTCCATTTTTTACGACTCATCTCTCCTCCACCCCACCCCCTACCTCCCCTCTTTCTCTGAATGTCTTCTGTCCCATTTCCACTACTCCCAATCTCTTCAGTGATATGTCTCCCTTCTGGCATTTGGATCGGGCTCATGATCAAAAACTCATATTCTCATACATAAAATCACATATCAGAGTTTCTTTATTCTGCCTTTTCCTAGACCTGTCATTTATTTCACCCTTTGATTCTACCACAAGGTGTGTTTTATCCAGTCTTCTGCCTTCCAGTCGCCTCTCGCTTTCTCCATTTGTAATCCTCATTTTCTTCTTTTCTCTAATCTATCAATCTGCCATTCCTGGGCATTTTTCATCTCTCCTCTCTTCTTTGTCTTTGCTCCTTGTAGCTGATGGCACTAAAACCCAACAAAAAAACATACAGTATCTCATGGCTCCTATAGCTTCTTGCTATTTTAGAAGTACAGCTTCCTGTGTATCATTTAAAATTTTGTGAATTAATTATGTGTGTGCAGAATCATACAGTGTCTGCATGTGTCTGCAAATGTGTTTGTATGTGATTATTAATTAAGCTTATGTAACATTCAACACCATCTCTCCCAAGTGCCACTCTAAACAGAAAGCTGTTTCACACAGTTCCATATTAAGAAGCTGAAACATGTTTGTTCTTGGATTAGATTTTCCCTCTCTTTATTTTATTTATTTATTTATTTATTTTTTAATGATACTCAGCCTTGTTATCAGCACGACTGTGGGGCAAATCAGCTTGATTTCCAAGAAAATTACATGCGTTAAATATCTTCAGGAAAAAATATATCAGGAAAAAACACAGAGGTGCAAAAAGAAAGGAAGTGGCACTGGTGGTGTGATGAGTCATTTATTAGAGATGAGAAAATAGCCACAATGTTTTTAAAAAATAAATAAATTAACTGTTCTATTTTGGGGGAATGCTGCTCAGCTGATTCTGTTACTTTATGTAGGATATGTATGAAGAGTGTCTTCTTGGATTATCAAGCCCATTTCTATCAGGAATTGCTGCACACTTATTAAGAAAGAGCAATGCTGAGAGTATTTTTATTGTTATTGAAAAATCCCATAAAAAGACTGGTATTGTCTGAAAAGCCGCACCCTGATAGAGATAATGTCCCCAAGCTACAGGATTTTCCAGCAATCCAATAAATATTGAATACCCATAAAATAACCACGGGGACTGTGACCTGAAAGATGGTCAAGCAACATCCTGAAATAGATCTACTCTCCAGAGATTGATGATACTGACACAGAACTGTTTCAGCTCAAACTACATAAATAGGGGATTACAACACAGATGTGGAGAGTCAGGTTGTGGCTTCACATGCAGTAATTTTTATTTCATCTTTGTTTCATATCTTCTGAGGGATTTTTTATTGACAAAAAGATCTCATAGCTAACATTCCATCCCATCCATCCATTTTTTCCCACTTATCCAATTTGGGATCGCAGTGGGGCTGGAGACTATCCCATCTGTCATAAAGATGGTGCACCCTGCACAGATCACCAGTCTAACACATAGAGACAGATAACCATTCACGCTCACATTCACACCTGCGCCCAATCACCAGTTAGCTGAACATGCATGTATTTGGACTTCAGGAGGACGCCAGAGTACCTGGAAGGAACCCATGCAGGCACAGGGAGAATACACAAACTCTACACAGATAGGCCCCAGCTGGGTGCTGGATTTGAACCTGGCACTTGTTGCTATGGGGCACCACCATACTGCCTGCATGTATCCATGCCTTTAAATAAAACACTTATGAAGTTCTGCTGCTACAAAATTCAGTATTTGATGAGGCCCTTCGATGGATTGGCCACATGAATGGATGGATGGATATTTGAGGAGTTTGTATTTCTTTCATCTGGAGGAAAAAATCTTTGTACTTGAGATGGAGATACCAAATGTGCTTGCCTGTATGGATCTGTAAAAATGTGTATTTTGTTAGACACTGGTATTTGGATCATGACATTTGGGGTGAAAGAAGAACAAGAGCATGAAAGAAGAATGGCTACTTAATAACTAACTTGTTGGTCATGTACCTGTGTTGTCTTGACATTTGAGAAAGCAGCAGACAGAATATCAGACAGAGATAAAGAGAGTGTGGGAGGAAAGCAGAAGAATGGCTGTTTGTGTGTGCATGTGCGAGCCAGGGAAGGGAAGAGAAACAATTTGTTTCTAAGAGGGAGACACCATAAAATGGCTGTGAGCAGTCCGGAGGTTGACAACTGCAGTGTAATTTACTCCAATCACCTCCTCATTGTTTTACAGCTGCAGGGAATCACAGACCACTGTGGTGTAAATCTGGTGACATACACAGTCCTCAGTGGCTCCACTCCACACTTCATTAACAAGACAATCCTTCTCCATGGGCCGATTGGTATGATGCACAGCATCGCTGTTCTTAGGGACTCAACACTGTGAAAACCATTCACAAATTGTTTAACAGTCACTTTGAGAACACTTTAGAGAATGCGTCCCAAATGATGATTGGGTCCTTTGTTTGGAATGTGTTTGATTGGCGTAGTTATTTGCAAAGACATAAAGAAGGTATTATGGGGGATTTGATGGAATTTAAAGATTTAGTGAGTTCTTTAAGAAAAATAAAAAAAAGGCCTCACTTTAAGGCGACACTTTTAATGCCACAGTTAAAATCCCAGTTGTTGAGAAGATACAATGATGATATAATGGAATTTTGAAAGAGGTAAATATTTGAGCTGGATTTCATTTAGCTGAGAGGATTTTTAAGTAGAGTGCGGCAGTTCTTATTTAATTGTTGCCAGTATTATCGCAACCTAAGCTGCAGGAGTACCTCCAACAGCAGCAGAAGCATTAGTGTGGCTTTCTTTATGGAATTAGGTGGTATCTGCAATATGGGGTGTGCTGACAACACACTTAAGGCTCAGAATGGCACCGTGCCGTGCAATAAAGTGATATATTACTTTGAGAGCCACCAGTGTCAGTTGGTTGTGATAGGTTTAAAGGGACAGCCGTTGCCAAATTAAACTTTTTTTTTTTTTTCTTTTCATATTGACACTTTGATTACCAAAATACACCAGCTTCTCTACCAATTTGGTCTTGTGATACAGTATGACAGGAGGTTAATGTGATACAGTATGACAGGAGGTTAATTGCTTTCGAGACTCATGTCGCATGTCCTGACACTGTGTTTACAGACTCCAAGATGGCTATTGTTGAAATATGCCCCTGCATGTGTGTGTATGAGAAGACATAATTGAATTCTCGCAGAGTTGCGCATTGATTCCTCCCTTTGTGTGCGCAGAACAGTGCACACAAAGGGAGCGTCGAATGGTGTACTCGCACCTTCAAGTGACAGACCAACACTCACGACTCAGTTTTTTGTTTTGTTTTTTGCATTCTCTCCACCAGAATAACTCTGATGATATCCTGTTTTCAACTTTCTGCCTCACTGACCCTGAGGTATTTTTAATGCTGTTGCACAACACTGTCTGATGCTGCATTGCAACAGTGTAAGTGTCTCTTTATGTAAGAGGAGAGTGGGGTTTCAGCGAGGGGAGAACAGGTGGCTTCAGCTGGTGGTGCTGGTGCCAGGGCTTCTTCTCTGGCTGAGTAGCCTGACTGCGGGAATTTAGGTGGGGATAGCCGGACAGTTGAGGAGAGATGAATGATGGATTGATGGATGAATGATTGGTGATTGATGTGTTGATGTGTGGCTAAATGCAGGAAGGAAGGGAGGGAAGGTAGAAGAGAGGAAGAGCGTGGGAGTAGAGGACCTGAAGCTAAACACAGTGGTGCTAATCTAGGCAGAGCATGACTCTCTTCACTTCTCACTTGGTTATATCATCTCTCTTTGTATGACTTTCTTGCTTTCTGTCTCACTTTTTTTCTTTTTTTTTTTCTTTTTTATCAACATGGCTGACAAACTTCCTTCAGTAATTGTTGGTCAAGGTTTCACTTTTTTTCACAACTTATCTGTACATCTTAATAGCCTTATGACTCATGGTTGGAGTCTAATAAAACATGCATTTCTTTTTTACAGAATTAGTTTGACAGTAGCTCCAGCTAGTCAGTGCTTCAGGCATGAAACCTTCAGTTTTTTTGTCGATAAAACATCATGGTGTATAATGTGTTATAAAAGATGTGCTGGTAGGCATGTGCTGATGCACACTATCCAGCTAATGGCAGTAGCTTTATATTTACTGTGCCGCCATGAGAGATGTATTATTCCTGTGATACAGCACTGCAAGAAAATGGCTAAGTGAAAGCATATTTTTCAAAACTAATAGTCTACATTTGTGAAGCTGTAAAATACAAGGCTGGTCATGCTTGATTTATCATGCATAATAATGCTAAAATCCATTTATTATGGAAAATAAGATCAAAGCAAACTGTAGATAAGAGTTTTGCTCCTTTTTCTTGTCAGACATGGTAACATTCAGTTTGTGGTTCACACCTTCCTAACAAATTTTGTTTTAAGGAAGTAGCTTCTACCTTCAGTTCGTTTTTAGCTTGCAGCTTTCATCCTGCTGTGCAGTAAGACGGATTCTACAGGTTTTATCAGCCCAAACACTGCTCTCCTCCCAGGAGAATAGAGCGCCTGTGATTTGCATACTTATGAGCATTTAAGCAATGCTGCTGCTGCTGTTGCTGCTGCTGCTGCTGCTGCTGCTGCTGGTACTCTGCTAACAGTCTTGGCTGCGTGACATATCAGCACAGTACAGGCTTTTCATTTACAACAGTCAGATTTAGAACAGTGAATAGCATGTACAAGATTTTGCATGAATTCACACAAACGTACACAAATGGATACATGCACACTTTGTGTCATTCTTTCACTATCAGAGATTAGACAGGACCGTGGTTATATGACTCAGCTTTGACTTTGTATTCTGAGGTAGTGGCCAAGTCAGTGTTGGCTGAGATGAATAAGAAACCTTAGATTATATAACTGTGTGACAAAGAGAGACTGTGAAAGAGACAACGATGAGTGAAGTATAGACTGATAAAGAAAGTGGGTTTTTTATTTTGAATGTTTTTTAAAAAATGTTTTTGTGTTTTATACACTGGATGTGTAACTCACCAGAAATAATATTTCATTAACAAAACAGAAATAGCCCTCTAGAATTACAGCTATAATCCAATCATCCCATTCATGTACAGTTGGAGAACATAACTGCATTGTTTTAGAAATTAATAATACATCAGTAGCACATTGCCGCATTATAAATAGAATTCCTTGTGCTTCACTCTATGCTATTAGCTGGCCTGGAGTGACTGTAGAATGGCCATTCATTAAACAGATTACAGGAAGGCTTTTCTGCAAAGTGACCTTTGCCTATAACCACTTTCCTCACTGAAACCATTTGCTACTAAAAAGATAATACAGATGTTCTTAAAAATAATTTTGTGCCAGGAATCGCTACTTTACGAATTTCAAATGAATACTGAAAGACTTCTTGTGAAACTACAGAAGAAATTCTGGTTATGAATAGCTATTAGAGAAGTCAGACTACCTGATTTTGGGACAGGTACAGGTTGAGCTATGCAATTTAGTTTTATGATCATGTAAGCTTACCGGGAGGATGTGATGAAGTGGTAAGTGATACGCTCACAGAAGACTGGGTTGCAAAGTAATTAAAATTTAATCTGGATTTTTTATAGAAAAATGCAAAAAAAACCATAGAAAAATGGTTCTCAGATTGCTGTGTGGGCCCCACACAATGCAGCCAATCAGGGTAGGAGATGGATGGCCAAAAGAAACACATGACTTGAAACTACTTTTCAATGAATGCAATTTTTGTATGAAAAGTAAACAAAAGGAATTTGCTGATGCTATCATACTGACCATTATTTCAC